>JAVXUP010000364.1:302500-513258 GCA_033070095.1 Escallonia herrerae
GCCAGATGTTCTATGGATAGAAGAGATATCAAATTCATGAAAATGTAAGAAATATGAGACAACATTTTATTACTATTACTCAGTTTGAAAAAATAAATAAATATCTTTATAAATTCTTCTAAGTTTTATGTATACTAAACTACTACAATATCCATGCTTTATTAATTATAAAAAGAGACCGTGAACTGGTTATAGTAGGTTATTTGAAAGAAACCGATTCAGATTAATTGGTACATCGTGTTTCGAATTTATGGATAAAATATGATAAAGGACAATATTCGAAAGACATTAAACCCATTGTTACATTTCCACATCATGAGGTCTTTTCTTGTAGTTGGTTTATTCATAGGTTTTTCCCGATTCATTCTTCCATGAATTGCTGAAAGCAAAAAGAAGTTCATCGAATTACTTCTCCTTGGGTCTATTAGTGAACCATCTCTCCATGGATTGTGAAAGATGTTCCACTAGAGCACGACCCGTACTACCCTAAATAAAATAGCAATAAAGGAGAAGACAGATATATAGATAGCTATATCCACACGTGTGGTGACATGGGGGAGGAAAAAAGGAAAGAGAGGGGTGGGGTTTCTCTCGCTTTTGGCATAGCAAGCCCACCATTTGGGGCATTAATTTACCTACTAAAATATCCTCCGTCTCTAACCAAGATACCTTACCTAGATCTAGCAAAGCGCAAAAGGACGAACCTTGTGGAGGAACCCTTAGGTTTTCGGGGTAGGAGGAATCGATGCAATTCAAATCTTGGATTTTAGAATTTAAAGAGATCAAGACTTCTCACTATTTCTTAGACTCATGGACCTAATTCAATTCAGTGGGAAGTATCGCCCCGTCTCAGGCCATCGCATGGAAAACTATAACCGAAATTCTTTTTATCTGGCATTAACTTGGAACCAAGCAAAGGTTGCCAAACTCGACATGCTGACTGCCCAACTCGAAGAGTTGGAACCAGAAGCTAGAGCTTGTTACTCGGAAGGTGTATATCAGCTGGACGGTGGCTGTTGTGTTAGTGACTTCCTTATTACTAAACATTAGCCACCAAATGCATAGTATTCAACAACTCCAAAAGTCTATAGCCATTTTTGCTATAGTATTGTTGGTTGGTTTCCATGCCAACAACCATGCAAATGTCACCAATTTTGAATTGTTGACATTTGCATGGTTGTTGGCATGGAAACCAACCAACAATACTATAGCAAAAATGGCTATAGACTTTTGGAGTTAAAATCACTATTGTTTTGGTGGCACACCTAACACACATGTGCAATTAGAAAGTGCCTATAAATAAGGCCTTTCATCAATTGCCAAGATCATCCCAAAAGTGTGAGTGAACAAGAGAGAGTTTGAGTAACCTCCTTCTTTATTGAGAGATAATAATGAGTAGGGTGTACAAGGGATATCCAGTTGGATAAGAGTCTGATATTTTTGGGATTAAACTCTTGAGCGGTCTCTTGTACTTGTATCGATATTCTCATAGTACAAAGAAGTTTGTACGCCCCGTGGAGGTAGGCAGGTTATAGCCGAACCACGTTAAATACTGTGTCTAGTGTAATACCCCAAAAATTTTCTTTTCCTTGTGCGAAATAAGTATTTTTGAATAAATAAGTTTGTGATCTTTTGTTAAAATTAAGGAAATAAATTGGAATTATTTCTGAAATTTTCGGTAGAATGAAAATAGTTTGGCTTCGAATGAAAAGATTTTGTGTGTAAATGGGCTACTGAAGTTTTCGGTGGACTTAGAGGTTTTAAGTCGACTAAAAATTCATTTTTGGTTGAATGAAAGTGGTTTCATTCGAATCAAAATGAAGGAAAATGGTGTTTTGGAGTTTCTGAAGTTTCAATCGACTAAAAGTGATTTTTAGTTGACTAAAAAAAGGTTTTCTGAAATTTTTAGTCGATGAACAGTACTTTCAGTCAACTCAAAACTATTTTCAGTCGACTCAAAATTATTTTTGGTCGAATTAAAAGTATTTTCGGTCTAATTAAAGGTGTTTCGGTCGACTGAAAACTTTTTTCGATCGACCGAAAACTATTTTTGGTCGAATAGAAACTTAAAATTTTTGTCCCATATAAATAGTATTTTATTTCATTCCTAGCCTTTTGGGGGTCCTCTGTTTCTTTTCTCATCCTTTGCACGAGAGAGAGAGGGAGAAAGAGAGATCGAGAAGAAGGCTTGTAAAGTTTGGAAGCTCTAAGAGGAGCTTAAGGATTTGTGGCTCTCAAAAGGCTTGGGAAGTTTGTTCCCTTGCGGTGGAAAGAGAGAAGGAGAAGGCTTGGGAAGCTCTTGAGTTCTAAAGTGATGCTTGAGGATTTGCATTCTTAAAGGCTTGATTAAGGTAAGGGTTTACTTTCAAAAATTTAAATCAGCGATGGACTAATCGCTCGTGTAAGTCTTTAGATTCTTTTGAAATCCAAACTTCTTCAAATGGGGATAAGTGATTCTTTCTCTCTTTTTTGTTTTGAACTTTGTTAAGAATGACTTGTTATCAATTCTATGATTTGTGAAAAAATCAAATTCCATCGAATTTGTTTGACCTCAGAATATTGACATACTGATATCGTTGTTTCAGTGATTTATGATCATCAATATTTCGTGAACCCCACTTATTGTTTGACGAGTTCGTTATTTGATAATGTGAATTTGAAATTTTGAATATGGTTTGATTTGTCCAATATTTGATAACGGTTATTTTGAGATTTGGTTTTGGTGATTTTATGAGTCATGTCACAGTGTAAGTGACTTATTTCTGACTTACCCACGTGGATTGAAACGTGGGCTAACTCAAGGGAGTTGAGCTAGAGAGCGCGATCTTACTTTCTAAACCGGCCTCATATGTCAGGAATGACGTATGTGACCACTTTCTGAACCGGCCTCATATGTCAGGAATGACGTATGTGACTACTTTCTGAATGGCTCTCTAGTGTCTGTCTCTATACTCAGATATCTTTTGATATTTGATATTTGGTCTGATAGTGTCTGTTTCCGTACTCAGATATATTTTGACATTTAATATTTGATCTGATAGTGTCTGTCTCCGTACTCAGATATATTTTGGTATTTTATATTTGGTCTGATCTTTGTTCAGTTGAAATGGGTGTGCCTTTGAAATTTTATTATCCCGATATGTTTTGACATTCGAAATCTGGTTTGATTATCAGTTCCGGTGAAAACTTTTGTATCTGTCTTTGTATTCAAATATAGCTTGACATTGAAAATCTAGTTTGATTATCCGTTCCGTTGAAACATTTTGTGCTTCCGAAATTTCGTTTCTCAGATATTTTTATTTTGTTTGATTGGTCCCTTGAGCGACCTTACTGGGCATTTGGCTCATTCCCTTATGGTTTTTCCTTTCAGGTGATTGGTAGGTGGGATTCCGGATTCAAAGGGCTAGCTGTGTGACCAAAAGTTAGCCCTTATATCAGAGTTAGTATTGACATTTAAGTGTTTTTAATTAAGACAAATTGATATTGCTAAAGTTTTGTTTTGAAACTCCGTGTTGGAGGAAATTTTTGGATTGTATAAAAGCTTTGGGCCCTATGACATTTATTGATATACTCTTGGGAGTTACTAGTGCATGCTTTGATTGACCGTTTGAGATATTTATGATATTTTAAGGTTTTCTGATTTCGTTTGGGAGACTTTTGATAATGTAAGTTTACTCTGAATTCCGATCATATGATCGTTAACGCTCCGGGAATTTTAATTAATTTTCGGGTCATTGCATCTAGCTATTTTGCCATTATCCTTGTATGTTGCAGTTCTCATAATTATTCTTTTCCATTTTATACCAATGTTTCCGCTACTTTTGCTTGAGCGATACTAACAGTGGCGAATTTAACAAAGGGAAAATTAGGAAAAAGTGGGTTTTGGGGTTAAATTTTTGTAGAAAGTGGGATATATTTCAAAACTTGTGAAAAAGTGAGTTTTTTTTTGAAAATTTCTGAACAATGGGGAAGCTTAAAGAAAAATGGGTTTTTTTGAAACTTAAGCTTTTGACTACCCAAACTACTCCTCCTCATCTTCTCTTCCAAATCAACTTTCCCTCCAAACTACATGTCCCTCACCCCCCTCCTCTCCCTTGCCCACGCCTTAGCCCACCCCCACCCACCCACCCACCCATTATAATTTTCAATATAAAAAATTCCAAACACGTTAATCTCCTTCATGAACAACAACTTCCATGCAAATGCTTTAGCCCCCTTTCTTCATGCAAGTGTGCCAGTGGTACTCGTCATAGTAGGATTATTTCTTCTTTGCTTATAGAACAATGAAAAACTAAATATCAAGTTTTATATATCAACATTTAATTAAAAAAAAAGATAGGTTGGAACTGATCCAAACTCGCTTGTATGTACCAACCAGTTATATCCTTTGAACTTATGACATAGTTGTATAATAACCATCGAAAGTGGTGACAAACGTTACTAGCATAATGGAAATAAAGATATTGGCGATTGGGATTGATTTTGTTGGATAAAATTGAGGATTATGTTAGGGAATTTACGGAGGTTAAAAAGGACGGTGGAGATTAAGGGAGGATGAGAGTGGGCGCTGTTGATGACCAAGCAAGTGGAAACACAGTGACAACCTCCAAAATTCACACGGCATTATCGACTACACACCCAATTGACGACACACGCACACAATTCACAGGAAACGAGATCATCAGACATAAACCTACGTGCAAAAATGTGGTATCAAGTTTGTTTTCAAAGTTTTGTATTTGTCCCTTCGTATTAATATTCAGTTACTCTGCAAAAAAGTAAGTATTTTGGTTCAACACCACACAAGTCGTTATGTGCAGAAACCCAAGTTTTTTATGCAAAAGTGCATGTCGGATTCTGCCGACACACCAGTATTTTTATGCAGAAATTACAGGGGGCACAAGCACTGCTTTTGCTTTGGTGGGACTCCTAAAAAAAGAAGACCTTGTGGGAACTATGCCTTCCCTTGCTAAGGGGGTTGGGATTGAAGAAACGAATGCGGTTTAACCCTTTTGTAATGAAAAGCACTGCAAATGGGGCTACACTTCTCCCTCGACATCTTAAGAGGATTCAATACATACAAGAAATAAGCTATCCACACATTCATTGCTAAAACACCTCTTCAGTTACCCCATGAACAAGATCTAACTCATTGCTGCAGCTAGTACTAAAAAAATCGAGTGAAACATATAAGAATGATTGGTATAGCAATTCAAAAAGGTATTCTAATTTGTTAAAAAAAAGTTTATTACCTAAAAACAGAAGCAGTAGAAATATTATAGAACTCACTTTTTGATAAAATGCGCCATAACGGAGAGGTGACGAAACGATATGCTTTGAGTTCCCATCGAAACGGAGCATACTGACAACCCTCAATGATCCTAGCCGTGTAAGGGCAATGTATGTGTGTGGTTCCCGCAAGGTCATCCTACGTATGTAGTGGTCCATTGAGAAAAAAGCATGCGCCCTTCCGCCCCGTAATTTTTGCATAAAATGACTTGGGCATCAGCATAATCGGACATGCAATTTTGCAGAAACTGACTTGTGTTTCCACAGAAAATGACTGTCGTCATCACAAACTGTTGGCACATCGACTCCGCTGTTGTTCATGGGACCCCATTATTCCTACAAGCTACGTCATCTAGTTCCCGCAAGATTTCCCTGTCTTGAAGCTTGCCTAACATTGCACAGAGGGAAATCATGTCATTTTTTTGGGTTACCGCAGCCAGGGGGTGGGGGGGTTGCGGCTGTGTTGTGGCTTGGGTGGGAAACGAGAATGTGTTGCAGTGGGTGGATTGGAGGGAAAATAGAAAATAGGGGGTGGGGCTGGGGGGGTTACCCTGCAGCCAGGGGGGTTGGGGCGGTGGGGGTGGGAAGATTTTTGGAGGGAATTGTGGGATTGAGATTGGGGGAGAAGTCTTGCTGGGTACATTTCAGTCAAAGCTGAGGGGCATTCTCACGCAGCTATCTCTCTTTACTACCCGCTCATTTGTTGTAAATCACGGCAGTCACAGCCTCAAAAAATCTAACCCTTTAACAGCCCTCTTAAACTAAGCAATACCCATTTATACACCTATCGAATTACACACATATACATACACATGAAGCATGAATCTCTAAAAGCAAGCTTACCGGAAATACTTGGTCAGAAAAATTCCCTCGATCTCTTCTCTTTTCTCCCTCTGTCTCTCTCTCACTGTGCAGCAATAGGGTATCCAACAAAAAACCAAAGACAGGTGCCCTATAGCATATGTAGGTTTATATATGAAACCCTAATTGGAAAATCACAAAAATTTCCACTCTTTCATTAATCACTCAAATTTTTAACAGAAACTTTTATTATTGCAAAATGGTTCAAAATAAACATTTACGATAACTTATGAGCTAGAAGGATTATTAACGGGGTCTTACGCTATCCTGTTTCACAAATCGTCCTTAATGATGCACATCGATACAAAGAAAAATTTAATTGTTGCTAAAAAAAAAGAAAAATACACGCCAATGCTAAGTTCCCATCAAACCACTCCGCATCGGACTCCTTACGGCCTCAACAATTATTGCGTAGCCGGGCCGATACCCCAGTCTTTTATGTAAAAATTACGAGGGAGCACAAGCGTTGCTTTTGTTTCAGTGAGACTCTTAAAAAAAAGAAGAACTTTACATGCAAATACACTTTCCCTTGCTAAGGGCAATCGAATCTTCTCAGAAATATTTTATCAAATAGTTGACTCCCACTCTCACCCTCCCTTAATATCCACCCCCCTCTTGACCTCCGCAAATCCCCTCACATAATCCTCAATTCTATCCAACCAATCAATTCCAATCGCCAATATATTTATTTCCACTATGCTAGTAACGTTAGTCACCACTTCCGATGGTTATTATACAACTATGTAATAAATTCAAAGGATATAACTTATAGGTACATACAAGCGAGTTTGGATCAGTTCTAACCTATCTTTTTTTTTAATTAGACATTGATATTTAAAACTTGATATTTAGTTTTTCATTTGTCTAAAAACAAAGAAGGAATAATCCTGCTTTGACGAAATACTGGCACACTTGCATGAAGAAAGGGGGCTAAAGCATTTGCATGGAAGTTGTTGTTCATGAATGAGATTAATGTAATTGGAATTTTTCGTAATGAAAATTACAACAGGTGGGTGGGTGGGTGGGTGGGTGTGGGGAAGGGGAGAGGAGGGGGGTGGGGGCATGTAGTTTGGAAGGAAAGCTGATTTGGAGGAAAAGATGGGGAGGGGTAGTTTGGATAGTCAAAAGCTTAAGTTTTAAAAAAAAACCCATTTTTCTTTAAGTTTCCCCATTGTTCAGAAATTTTCAAAAAAAAACTCACTTTTTCACAAGTTTTGAAATATATCCCACTTTCTACAAAAACTTAACCCCAAAACCCACTTTTTCCTCATTTTCCCTTTAACAAAGTCATGCTCGTGGATGGCTGCTTCATTGTCGAGCTTCTGAGAGAGAGAGAGAGAGAGAGAGAGAGAGAGAGAGAGAGAGAGAGAGAGAGAACCGTTTCAGGCAAGTCTCTTTCTGATTGCTTTCCTGTTCTCACTCTTTTCTCATTTTGTTTGCCATCCAGAAAATTTAACCCTGATAGCAATTAGTTATGTGACATGCATTTTCCAATTCAGTGACAAATGATTCTTGTTAACTCTTTTATTGTCTAGCTTCAGGTTCTTTCTTTCTTTCTTTATGATATTGCTGATGTTTTTCAACATATGCAGGCACGGCTCTGCCTTTATTGAAAGGTGGATGTTACCAATCCTTCGACGTGACTTGATCATGCTGGAGAATCAGCGGCTTCCTCTCTTTCTTTTGAGCAAAATCTTCAAGTTGACAAGCAACAGCAGTTCCACAACTCTAAGCTCCTTTCTGAAGGAGCATGCCCTTCAGTTCTTTAATCCTCTCATGTCCAGAAATGTGGACACTCTGATTGCCAACCAAATTGTTTCAGCAGCACCGGGGGAAAGTAATGTTGCGTGATGGGCACAATATAAACGAGATGTAGTGGAAATACTTAGAGTATATTATGGAAGACGAGAAGGAAGTGGACACGAGAAACACTCTTTAATATTTTTCTCTACTCAATCAACACTTCTATTCATAAACTCACTCGCTCTCTCTTACATTTATCTCCGTACATTACTCTACCAAATGACTAGGTGAGGCACCTATTTATACTATTACATAGAAAGACATTTAAAAACTCATTCATATCCTGAAAATAACTCTCCTAATCTTTCACTTTTCATCTCCTTATTTAATCACTCATAGGTTATGAGTAACTCCCCTAAGTTTTCACCTTTTAGATTCTCTTCATTTATGAATGTCTTGATTCTTCAACATCTAATGTCACAACTTCGTTCAATCAAGATTAACTCTCAACAAGTAAAAACCATTTCCTCGATAATCTTTCGTTCCAGCATTGTCCCAAGGATAGTCTCAAGAGGAATGGAGCCAAACATGTTCAAATCCATGACAGAGTTGAAAGAATTTGGCGTGAAGCTGAAAATGGCAGAGAATTCCTGGGCATTGAAAGTAGGTTTCAAGAAGGGTGTTATGAGAATTCCTCCAATCTACATTGATGTGTTGAGAGATATAAATCTCACATTGGGTAATAACGATCAATACTCAAATATATAAGTCTTGTAAGCCCCTCCTCTCATTTCCAATTGGTTTTAAAGTGGATGCTTTCACAAGGTATCAAAGCTGGTCGATTCAGGCCCAACAGACAATTCAATTAATTCTTCACCGTCACCCAAGTAATTTCTCCACTTGCTAGGCCCACTCAAAAATCAATCGGGCCACACGTCAGGGGCGTGTTGAGAGATATAAATCCTACATCGGGTAATAACAATCAATACATATACATATATATATATATATATATATATATATATATATATATATATATATATATATATATATAAGCCTTATAGGTCTCTCCTCTCATTACCAATTGGTTTTGAGGTGGATGCTTTCACATACATGATGATCATAGATTCACTCTATTTCGAAACATGGTGGCATATGGGCTTGCAAGCCAGATATCACAATGTACACATTCTTTCTTGATGGGTTAATCAATTCAGCCAAGGATATAGAGCTTCTACATTATGAAGGGGTTACTCAGTATTCTTTGTGAGGAAACAAACAGGTTGCTAAACTTATCAACAGGCTATGCAAAGGAGTTGCAAGGGATGTTGAGGAGTCTTATTTGCACAAGATGGTTTGGAAGATTAACTGCCACTGCAATGACTGGTTGATCACTAAAAGAGCAAGATTGAAGCACGACTATTTTAGCAACCCATGGGCAAGTATTTCAACTCTGGCTGCTATGTTGTTGCTTTATCTCACCGTACTTCAGACTAGTTGCGGACTTGGAGATGCTAGAGCGTACTTGGAGAAGGATGGGTTTTGGTTGTCCATCAAGGATTGCTTCTTTATACCCTTTTCAGGTTTATTGTGGTCATCTGGGCCAAGCAAGAGTTCCGTTATATGGGAAGATGGATTTGAGGATTATCAATACATAGTGGCTTTATAGATTTTCGAAAGTCCGTTTAACTTTGTTCTTGATTATAATTTTAAGACGGGAAGCTCTTCTAGATTCTTACAAAGGTTTAAGGGATTTGTCACATTCGTTTTCATTTTTTAAGTGACAAAATATATGTGTCCATGCCCAACCATGCAAAAACCAAATTTTTGGGACTCCATCAAAGGAGAAACCAACCTGAATATATGTGTCCATGCCCAACCATGCAAATACCAAATTTTTGGCACTCCATCAAAGGAGAAACCAACCTCAAGTTGAGTACAGATGGTAACAATATCCGCACATTGTAACTTATGCTCGATATTTTAGAATCCCAAAACATGGTAGTTCCGAATGTTAAGTTAGGATTAGTCAAATGTATCATACCTCAAATCAAGTCATCCTTTCATTTATAGTTAAGGGGTGATGGCTTCCCATTTTTAAGTAATAGAAGAACGTACTCCACCCAACATGCTAGATCCAGCATCTCCTTACAATCTTTTTGCTATGTATTTATCAGTCTAGGAATCATAACTCGCATTTGATTAAGCCGTGCATGAATCTTGAAGAAACTTAGAGCCTGTCCTCCGATGAACATGTGCAAAGAGAACATATTTTTAGCTGTTATTGATACTATTTATAATTATAAATCATTAGAATTACTCCTCATGATCTTGAATGGAGTTTTATAATTGTATGAATCATTACAAAAATCATCTACACGCATAGAGCTCTCTCCAAGATTATTTAGTTGAAGATATCTTCTGGTAGAGACCCATGTCCATCCCATTATAAGCGATGGGTGCGAACATCCACATATCATCAGAGCTCAGTAACTACAAAGTTGAAAAGGGTAAAGGTTAATGAGCAGTTATTAACAAAAGTACATCCTCATCTCAGAATTCAGTAAAGATGATTGGACTGAAATATGTTCTAGTAATTACCTTAATCTGAAGCTGCAAAAACTTCACATAATGGACTGCCTCCTCAAGCATTGTGCTAATGTCAACCTGTCACATGATCCATAACTAAATCAGTCTAATACAAACGAATTTGGTGAAGGACATAATTTGTGGCAGTCACAATTATCAATCGATGTCCTTATAACATTGTACTTTTGGCAGTATTACACCGTCATGTAAAATATTTTAGAGGACAACAAGAGATAACTGAGATGTGTGGCTATTGCAGATTCATATAAGGAATATGATTTATAGATTTTACCTTAGTTCCATTTGGGACAAGGTTCTGCAGGATTCTCAATCTCTCATTTATTCTCTCTCTTCTTTTCTGCAGATTAGAAGGAGACACCATTAACAAAAAGGAGGATAGATGATGAAAAAGTTAAAAAAACTAACAATGCTGCATGGTAAGTTTGTTACCCGTGCATAGAGGCTTTGGGGATCAGTTGCAGACCCTCTACTGGCCCTTGTTTTCCCATTCGAGTTAAGAGCTTCAGAACCTTTGGAGTCTGAGGTTGCACCTCCATTTAGCTCCTGAGAAGCATTTGAATCATCCTCTGAGCTGTAACAACTGGAACTCTGTCCATTTAATCCAGCATTGTTAGTGTCTTCCCCATTGTTGCCATTTGGAGCGTGCTTCTCATTCTTCTTTGGCTGCACATTCTTCTTATTTTTCTGTGCCTGCATTTCATAATCATGTGGAAGAGATTACTTAACTGTAATCTTTGTGTCTTTCTTTCATCAAATGACCAGAAAAGAGTGAAAGTGTCAAGTGACGCTAATACATAAAAAAAAAAAAACTAACTTCACAGTATACTTACATCTCTTGAAACCCTAGATCTCTTCTTCGGATTCCCGGATAACTCAGAGATGATTTTATCTTCTGCTGCCTCGTGCAGCTCGGGTAGTTGGCACCTCCTCTTGTGTTTCACTTCCTTGCTCGCATGATCAGCAGTAGCCACCGAAAAGCTATCTGCCTTAATCTCTACATTGCCAGGGCCCATCTCTTCTTCTTTCAAACGAAGAATGTCTTCCATGACATTGTCAAGGAAAACTAGGCTCAATGAGTTGTTGATTTCGTCGTCCATTGCACAATTAGCAATGGACTCGTCAGAAAAATTGTTTGTAAGGGGAATAAGAATATTAGAATCATCACAAAACTGGTAATGTTCATGGACACTGTTATTGCTACCACTACTGTTACTACTTTCTTGAGAAAAATGGTAGTATAAGTTATGGTTAAGAGTATTAGTAGAAGAATAGAACATATTCGGATCATCAACCCCAGCCAGATTTGCATCAGCTGCTTCGTGATCACTTGGCCAAAAGGATGCCCCAGTTCCAAAACTCAAGTTTTCATTGAGAAAAACCACCTCGTCGCTCGAAAACATTCTGCTCAAAGAATCCCATTCCTCGTTGACAAAAACTCCAACAGACTCCATCTTTTTTTAGAAAACCTGATTTCTCACTGATAAATGGGAAGTTTTGTGATGATCAAGGTTATGGAAAGAACCTGAAGAACTGGGGACATATTTATACTTAAGGTTTGAGAGAATGTTAGTAAGGATTGACTTGATTTGTATAATGCGTTTTTGATTAAGTAACCTAATTATTATTCTGGGGGGTAGGTCCTAATTCTCGTAGCAACTCTGAAGAGTCCACTGTGGGGCCAGTAACAGGCAAACCACAGCTCAGAGTGGGACCAGGTTCATGCAATGATGGATTATTTTAACACCAATAACAACATCCTTTTCATCAAGCCTTAAACCGTCTCAAACTTGCTAAAAATGAAGCTAATCAGACTAATGAGGTGGGTTTAGAGACTCCAAACTGTCTTAATCAAATCATTAGGAGGTGGTTAAACATGACTCATCGATGGTTTATGCAACAAATTAATGCTGAGATTATATATAATAAGAGTGAGAGCATGGGGGGAGAAGGTTAAGAGTACTTTGTACTTTTGGAAATGGAATTGGGAGAACGTGTCAAGTTTTCATTATCTTAGTTTGAGGGAATTTTGCTTTGGGGGATAAAGAACATGAATCAATAGGTCGGCCTGATCGTGGAGATGAGTCTGAAGTTGCTAATAAATGGATCTCCGACATAGTAACCGCAATGCCCGGTCTTGTCTCCTCTCAGATGGACTAAACCTAACTGGTGTTTGCCTGTTTGGTACTTTTATTCAACTTAACAGTATGGGGAAGGAAAGTGGTAGCTAGCTAGTAATTCTTCAACTATGAATCTCTTCTCAGTTCATGTTAGAGTTCTTTTTCAACATCTTCTAAGATCGATGCTAGAGTCTACTTTCCAAAATTAGGCTATTTGTAATACAAAAAGTTACAATTGTACACCAAAAGTCGAGACTATTTCACAACGTGCTAATATATATAAGTTAAAAAGCGAAAAAAAAAATGCCTAGAATGACAACATACAATGCCGCAAACCCAAGAATGGACATATAACACAACAAGGTTGGTGTGGCTAGCTCACCATCGTAATGATAACTCGTGTAATATACCTTTTTCTTTCATGTTATTTATGCACGATCACTAGTACTCCATTCTTAGACTAGCTTGAAGTGTGTTAGTATTATGGTTCATAACCTAGAAGTATTGCACGACCTGACCGAAGATTTACTTCTCCCTCGGTATGTAACTTATTGTTTTGAAAATCCTTGGATAGTTTCTTCTTATCGATCACGTGGCAACGACAGCGGCTAGTAAAAGAAACTCATCAAGCGCTTAGTTATAACAAACCATGTAAACCTTCTTGCGAGAGAGCCATAGATGTAGTTATCCCTCTTGTCACAAGGTAATTAAGAAGAACCACAGAAGGGTCCCTTGTAACTCATCAATGAACAATGATATGGTTTATGTATCTCAATGCATCGGATCATGGTATTAAACTGTGATCATATCTCCAATTAAACATCAAACTTTTTCTTCACCATGTCCCGGGATATCCTCTTAGGAAGGAGTGCTAATTAATCTACGCCCAAAGAGATATGATAGGTGTTAAATAAAAAGCATTATGACTAATGAAAATCACATTCTTCTTGGGAACCCAGCTGTGATATCTTGGTTTTAAGATTAAATCCTCAAAACCCTAGATAGATATGCCAAGGAAGCAGCCTTTCTTGGTAATGGACTTAGATCATCTGAACTTAGTCATTAAGTACCAATTCACACCTTAGATTCCGCCGATCCCCACGGTTCGATGACACTTGTTTTATATAAATACACAGGATGCGATATGTATATTAACATTTTCATCTTGCTTTTGGAGTTGCACCGCCCATTGCACGATCTCTAAGGAAGTGAAAAGATAGAACAAAACCCTTGAAAACCCAAAAGGCATGGAATAAAATCTAGAACCCATGAACAGTAAAGAGAAGCCCAATAATATCAGATTTTTGTTGGCCGGCTTTGCACGACTAGGGTTAGGGTTTTACTCGTCTAAAGAAGCTGTCACTTGCATTAGTTTTTCAGCATAAACAGGAGTTACAGGTGACAGCTAGTTTTGTCTTCTGAAACTACCAACCAACAAATCGCATTATTTTCTTCTCCTTCAGCCATCCAAAGAGAGCCACGTGATCCGACAATATAGAGCCACATCTCTTACTCGTTATTCCCATTTTCAACCATGATTAATTCTAAATGCAGGGTGTTCAAAACCAAAGGGTTCCTCTCAAGCCATGTCTGTAGCTGAATCAAATTCTTAAAATTATGTACTCTTCGAGCAATCATCTTGCTTCATCTTTGATCCATTGAACACAGTGAAAGTAAATATATATCTACTTTTTGACATGTCAAACGGAGCAAAATTAAAGAATCGAATCAAAGTTTACGGGGTCTAAATTTTCTTCTAAAAACTGGTACAAGAATTCATTTTTGGGGTCGTCTACTCGTAAAAGAATGACCCTTCCTACTCCCACAATCCACGGGAGGTATAAGGACAATGGATGTAGGTGTAGTGTGTAGTCTAGTCTTTTTGAACTTCAAAAGATTTGTAAAAAGTCGAAGGAAACAAAAATTATCTATCCTACTATCACAATTCATTGTGAGGTACCCCTAAAGCATTGCAATGCGGGAAAAGGAGACGGATGTAGGTGAAGTGTGTGGTCTTGTTTTTAAACCAATGTCGACTCTCGAGGTAATTGACCATCTTGGCAACAGAAACAAAGTATACAATGACAAACCTTTATTCACGAAACTCTGAAGACAATATTATGTTCACATTGTAATTGCTGATAAGACCCCGTCCAAAATTGAAGAGGAACCTAGACCAACTGCCACATCGATACTAGCTAGATCATATATATATTTTTGTAAATGATGCCTCTAAGTTAGTCTTCCTAGTCAGAACCTTGTAAGAGTTCTTTCTTTGTATAAACTCGGCAAGGAGAAACTTTAACATATTGCGTCAACAACATAAAATCCGATCCCCTGATTATTTTAGTAACATTTGCATCCCCAACCCTCCTTACAGTAGCAATTTAGTCCTTTGGGCATTGGCTGAAAATTTACCATTAAAAAGTGCAAAACTGTCAGTCAAAAAGTATACGGGTATAGATCGAGGAAGTTTGTTTGCATGTGAGAAATGCCTGATTACCATTCAACCGCCGCTCCCGGCTTGAATTAAATCGGCTCGAATTATATCCGATCGATAAGTCACGGTGTCACTGTTGTGCTCGTAATGGTAGTTTTAGAAATGGCCGGATGAATAGTTGTTAGCTAGTGGAGAAGTGAAGAAAGAGAAAATTTAGCAAAAGGTTCACACGCTACCAGAGATAATGCTATCCTTTTATGAATCCAAATATTCGTTCATATTACGGTGACACTACCCAAAGTTTATAGCCAATGCCAACTAGTAAAGACTGTAACAAACTTACAACTAACGCACTGGGTGCAATTGCAACTAGAAAACTTGTTAGCGTTTGAGACTCTAATCCAAAACGATCAAGGATTTAACGTTTTTCACAGTAACTGGTGTTAGAAAGTTTTGCATTCCATGCGCTTTTATCTTTTTCCTTGAACCTCGACTACAAACAAAAAATAATAGAACGTCTCCTCCCCACAATAGAGAAATTCCACTATTGATGGATTACATACAAAACAAAACCATACAATAACGTTTCGATGTCTCCGTATGGGCACACACGAGTCTCTTCCTTAACATCAAAAGTTCTTTATATTCTATGCAAATTCTTTTGTCTATTGTGCTTTGCAATTCTGTATTATTATCATTATTTATTTATGAGCCACGCACTCCATAGAAAAAGGAATCGCAAAAAGATCCTTAATATTTATATATAAAAGAAGGGAACAGAAATATTTTTTGGTCCAAGAAATATTTCTTGGCTTTTCTCATCACTTAAGAGTTAAGAGCCACTGCATTCTCTTTAATGTTCTAGTATTTTAAACGTGATCATCTAACTTGGTGTAAATAATATATTTAGAAACTTCATGTTTGTTATTAAAGCCCGATAAAACAGGAGTTTATAATCTAAATATAGCTCTTAGTAATCAATTAATTAACTAGAGATTCCAAGTTCGTAATCATCTGCAGCATTATTAGAAGATGTTAAAAAACCCTAATCTAGCTAATCTGGGAAGAAATGATAGGCTTATCATCTCCTTAAAGAACAGTTAGCCTAGTTAGCTTATCTCGTCACTTTCAACGTAATTATAAGACTACGAAGTCAACACCGTTTCAAATGATTGCCTGAAAATTGATAATCTATTAGTACTCCATACATTGTCAAACTCGCTTTCTAGAACTCAACAAAACAAAAACATTAAAGGGTAATTATGTGGACCCATTCCAAGTTCCAAATCAGCATCATGGTATTAACTAATTGTATATGAATTAAAATTAGATCTATACCCGAACCGAGTTCGAGTCGAATTGAGATATGTTCAAACTCAATTGTTTGGTTTCAGGTCATGCTCGTATTTGTTTTTGTTTAATCTTCAAAATTTTGTTTGAACCTAAAAACTCATGTTCATTTCATATTCGTTCGTGTATTTATACGAACCGAACTCGTACTTGAAAACTCATGTTCTCCTTCAAAACAATTATTTTCAAATTAAAACTACATCTTACTTGATACAATTGTCTAACTGATTTTAAGGCTTTCGGATATAAAATTAATTAAAACTACAATTAAAAGTTATATGTGTTTCGAGTTTTGGACACATTATAATTAAAATTTTCTCCAGATGAGCCGTTCACAAACATATTCGTAAACACTTTGTAATGTTCATGATCGGCTCGTTCAATAAACGAGTTCTAAAATTTTGTTCATTCTCGGTTTGTATATTATACTGAAAAACTTGAACTAGATCTTTGAAGAACGAACCACGAGCAGTTCATGAACAACTCGGTTCATTTACAGCCACAACTACAATGCATTGTGTACGTAGAATTAGGAACTGCTGCAGAGCACCTCTGATGTACTAAAAAGAATAATTGTCACTATGAATTTAGTAACAGCAACGAGACACTTTTAGCGATAATATACTTTATCACTGAAATTGCTATAACAGAGATGTTGTATATAAGATGAACTTTGTCCTAATATATTATATATGGCCTTTATACTCAATGCTGGCTCCAAGTCTTCAAGTACAATGTGTGTGTTGGTGTGGGAATTTTAATATGTTGATGACTGGTATTCTTCATAGTTAATGTTTAGGAGATAAGGGAGTTCATAATTTTTTAGATGGATGTAGCATGCGTCAAGAAGGGTACGCAAATGATTATGAATAAACTAATCCCAGTTTCAACTGAAACAAGTTGAGGTATGACTTTAAAGCATCATACATGGTCTACAACTCTTAATAAGAAAAAACTAAAAGAAATACACGCATAGACATGGTTTATGGTTGCTAAATTTATAAAATAACAACTACAGCGGTGTGTATTTGCCGACTTTGTTTATTCCATAAGTTAATGTGCAGCAATATTAGACTTTCTCCTTTGTTTTCTTTTCTAACTTACCAAACGAAGTAGTTGATCAAGGGGGTAGAAGGAGGATAAAAACTCCAAATACGAATCTCACTGTGAGAAAGTTTCATATTAGTAGCGAGGCCAGAAATCATGAATAAAGTGTGGCCAAAATTGAGTAGCAATGGACACTTTGCTCGAGGTAGTATATGTTTAGTACTGGTCGCAAATGTAAACCTGCAACAAGGTGGAAGGACGGTCAAGCATAACTTACATTTGGCCTCGCCGCTAGTGTCACACACTATTGGGAAAGTAAAAGGCGTAGCGGATACGTACTTTTGTAATGCAAATTCAAGCATAACTTAAAAGATGGACGGCCAAATCGCGCTGGCAACTTGTCACATCTTGTCGGCGCTATCAGCGGATTAGTTCCCTATATATATATGAGGCAAAGGTAAAAGTGAAATTGATAACAATGGCGAAGAGAATGAAACTGGTCGTATTGCAAATAGGAGCATTATGGGAAAAGGTTTGTTCGCCATTTAAATGATAAATGGGTAGGACACGAATCTCGAATTTGCTCTCCAAGTACGAAAGCTTGTTGGGAGCTTAATATCTTAGGTGCGTTCGGATCACGAATTTAAGTAGCCTCAGGTTCTTCCTTTTCACTAGCATAAAATTTCTTATAGGTCATCAGTGATGTAGATTTAGGGTATTCAGTTAGGAAGTGTAGGGGGCGCAATTGAACTAGTGTGTGGGTCGGCACACACAATACATCGTGTAGGAATAATAGCGCAAAACTCATGTGCTACAAAGCATGAAAATGTGTACAAAACTAAAAATAAAAACGCGTATGAAACTCGAACAAATAAAATGGTAAGTCTCATTACTCTTGAATGGAACCGCAGAGGTTTCCAAGGACGTAATATTTGCTTAAAGGCCTTCAAAGTTTGATAAGAGCTCTGAGAGTTGAAAAGTAGCTATGTCTTTACGGCTTGGCAAGGTTCTCAGAATGAAGATTAAGGTGAAGTAATTAAAGTAGAGTAAGGTTGCTAAAGTCAAGAAAGGAACTAGGATTTCGAAAGGAGGCAGCCTCGAGGGAAAGACTTAGATTCGAGTAATTATTGGTCTCGAATGCCTCGAATGAGCTAGACTCGATCAAGACAGCTTCGACCAAGCTAGATTCGGGAGAGTGCAGCCTCAAAGCTACTCAACTTCGGATGAAATAATAGACTTGGAAAAAGGGAATGCAAGTTTCGTATTTAACACGGAAAAATATATTGCCTATAAGTATCTCAATGTATCCAAGCAATAATTCACAGGATTCCATACTACATTAGTACTACATTGTCTTTGAAACATCACTGTGTTGCATTTCTTGCTCAATTTCCTTATAAATCAATAATGACACGCCCTAATACCATCCGTAACTAATTGTAACGCCCTGATCCAAAAAAGAAAGTGACCTCATTACCCTTAAACATCACCTATTACCTACAGACAGAGAAAGATGGAGATGACCAGGCATTGAGCTAAGAGGAAGCCAGGTTATCCTTGGGTTTGACATTTACCAGGGCTATTCACTTTGCTGAGAGGTAGAGAGCACGGCGGGAAGGTTTGTCACCCGTAAAAGGACCCCCCCCCCCCCCCCCAACAACAATAGGTAGGTTATGGGAGAAAAGTTCATAACATTTCAACATCTAAAAAGCCATTGATTTTGGTTCGATAATCTTCATAAATTTATGAGGCAAAAGCAAGAGGAGTTTCCCTCGTTTGGTTTCAGCAAAATTGCTGATGCCTATTATAACACTCTCATATACTCATCTATGCGTGGTGTGCGCCGAGAGGAAGGGGGGGAAGGGGTGGGGGGGGGGGGGGGAGGTGGGAGAATATCATTTTTATTGCACAAGAGCTGGTGTTCAATGTTTAATTAGACACATTGGCACAAGACTCTTTCTTCTTCCTCTGCCTTGTCTCCATTTTTGAAAAGATCCTATCCATCATTCTTAATTTGGGGAGCCTCTCCTTTGGTCAGAGGTACTTCCCCTCCTCGTTTATGCTCTCCTCTCATCCTTCGTTTTAGACAGTCTCTTAGTAGTTATTTTCTTCTTAAGATTTGGTTGATCCCTTTGCAAAGAGTTGTTTTGGTTATGTTACATTATATCGCACTGGTTTGGCAAAAGTGAAATGGACATAATGGCAAAGTAAAGCAGTGGACATAAAGCTTTCACCAAACTATTTGAATGTGCACCTTCCATTCGAAGAATGTGCTGAATTTGTTAGACTAGGGTGTACTTGATGAATCTTGTTAAGTATGCTGGTGTCGATTATTAGCCATCAAATAAAAGTGCCACGCTTTAGAGACAAAATTTCACTGTGGTAACCCTACAATGTCATTCTTGAGATGTATGGGGGTGTTTGGTTGGACTACGAGTCTCTCGGCCACCTCTTGTTTATAAAATTTAAAACAAGTCCACATATCACGATTAAAGAAAAGATTAGCTATGTCATAAAGAAGCATAACAAACATATCATGGTTAACGAAAAGATTATTTGTGTTGCTATATCATAAGAAAGCGTGGTAAAAATTCTTTGTTGTGCAATATATCTATCGTAACATCTTTAGTAACAAAAGACTGTCACTAGAAATATTTTGTCGTCATCGTCGTTAACATTAAGAGTTTCAATCTTTTGTTGCTAAAGTATATTCTGTGGCAAAAGCAGAGGATTCACTCAAATGGTTAATGGTATTTTTGTACCATCATTAAACATTGATGTTACTTGTGAGTTTGCACAATTACTAATCCAAACTAAGTTGTTTTGAAGCAAGGTCATAAAAAACCTTTTTTTTTGGTATATCAACACAAAAGAATTTGTCTATTACTGTATGATTTAAGATCATCAATGTATCTCTTCCACTACACCTTTTAACTTTGTGACTAGAAACCAGAGAACATAAATCTCAAGTGGCTGGCCTGGTGGTTACGGAGATTTTCTCACTTCCTTGAAATTATGGATTCAAATCATCGGGCCAGCCCCCGAAGTAAACATACTCCACTGAAAGCAATAGGCAGACGTGAGTGTTCAGCTTTTATGATCGCCCGAGAGGGTATTAGTATCGATTTACTCTAAAATTGACTCGAAACTATTTCTTTATCGATTTCTTTTAGAAAAACTTAACAACATAAATTAAAAACCGACTCGAGGATTCTTCTTACGGTAAAGTGTTATATAAAGTACATCCTCTTCTCTGCCGACATAAATAGATGTATAAGTCATACAAGTAAGCTTGTATTTTATAAACAGAAGTCGTACTACTATAAAGAAATAGTAATTCACAATCAGAATGCAGTTCTGGGTCTTATAGAAAGTCAACAACTTTTATGGGTTTAATACTTCGTTTCTTCAAAGTCTTCCTATTTTAAATTCCATCGACAACACATTTTATGTGTTTAATACTTCTTTTCTTCAAAGTCTTCCTATTATAAATTCCATTAACATTTTACTTTTTTTTTTTAGAAAATAGTTTGACTTTTGTATCATAAAAAATACCATGAAAACAGGTTTGACTTTAAGGGAGGTTTTTCTTCTATAAAGGTCAACTTTGACATGGGAATTTACATGGACTTCAATAGCGGGTCCAGCTAAAGCCCAAACCCAGTGTACAGCCCAATTTGCATAGGGCTGAGCTGAAGGCCCGAAGCTTTTAGATTAGTTTGGACTTTGCACCTGACCTTCAGCCAAAATTTGCTTCCTTTTACCTAAATTGAACCTATGGAGTCTACGAGCCAAAACAAAGACTTGGCAAACGGGTACCCACGGGTCACTCTCTCTCTCTCTCTCTCTCTCTCTCACACACACACACACACATACACACACAACAAGAAAATTTCATTTCTAAAATAAGCATGTGTTACAGATTGAAGGAAAATTGAATTGTGCAGGTTTCATAATCTTTGAAAACCCTAGTCTCATAATCCTTAAATATTGTACCTAGCTATGCCCATACCGGACCTAGACTTACTCAACTCTTGTGAGTACGGGTAAAAATTTATCCGCAATTTTGCGGGTAGACAAAATGAATGTCCTTACCATTTTTTTTGGTCCTAGGCCGGGTCAGCCCAATGGCTTGTGGGTTGGCTTTGTGAACTCTACCCAAAAGGAACAATATTTAAACATAAAAGCTACGGATATTTGGGAGAAAATAATTGGTGTGACGCTAATATAATATTATCATCGCTTTATACTTTATGACTCAATGAAATACACCTTTAATTACATATCGAGTTCAGCGCTCTTTTTTTTTGCTAAGGGTGTCAATCACGTCATAACTGCCAATGCTGTCTTTATTTATGGACCGTGCGCAATATATCACTAAAAATATCTGTAAATATATCGATTCCAACATTAATTGACAATTAATAGTCAAATTGCTGCTGAGTTGCGCTGCAGCCAAAATCTAACATAATCACCGTCTGTTACGGTAACCTTAAATCATGGCTGTAATCCAAACTGTGATGTCGCCGACTTTGACGTGACCACCGACGCGGCCATGCACTGGTCATTCCCGGCCCCACACGTCACTCGCCTATCTTTATAAGGCACCCAACTTCACTTTACTCTTTCAGCCGCGAAGAAAAGCACAAGCAAAACAGCCATGGCGAGACTGATGTTGGTGATAGCACTGTGTGTACTGCCGGCGCTCGTCAGCGCGAGCCGGCCGGTGGCGAACCCGCTCAGTTTAAAGGGTCGGGTCTACTGCGACACCTGCCGTGCCGGTTTCGAGACCTCGGCCACCACCTACATTCACGGTAGATGCGCTTCATTTTCATTTTACAAGAATGGCTTTTTATTGTTGTTTAACCTAATTTGCCTTGCGTTGTTTGGAATATAAAAGTAGATCTATGCTGGTGTGACGTAATTTTAATTGCACCCGACCGGATCTCGGTAGATCTGAAGTGGGTTTTTCGCTTAATTTAAGACTTTTGTTGCTTTTTTATTATTTAATTATTTGTTAGCTGCATGTGATTGATGAGTGATTTGCTTATGTGCTAGTTGTTAGGGTTTTATACTCATTCTGAAACGGAAGTCATCGATTAGCCGGGCGGGAGCGGGAGGTAAATTTTAGATGTACGTTAGGTAGTTATTAGAGCGTGAAAAAGGGAGCAGCAGGAGCGGGGGCGAGAGGGAGAGGGAGGATAGGAGAGTTGACCGCTTCATAAGAATTCGGTGAATTAGGTTGAAGATGCTGATTGGCTCATATTGTATCTCGACATGTTAGATTTACGGTTGTGAGTATTGAAGTGAGTTGCATGCCAGTGTTGGCACCTTGATCCAGCCCAGACTGCTTAGCTTAAAGCTTAAAAGTTCTCTAGAAGTCATATTTTGTTGTCACATTGCACCTTTTAGCAAGATTAAACCATTTAGATACTAGTCTCTTTTTGTGCGCTGCATTGCAGGTTCCAGGCCTTATTTGTCCACAGTTTGCATCTTTTACTGTTTGCAATGCCCTTGTAGATAGTGGCAACCGGAAAGGGTATGCCAAGTTTTGAGATCTGACTTGCCAAAAGAAAATAATTGGCCATTTCTGGATCTCACACAAACCTGTTAACATTAAGGGTTATCTCGTCACTCTCTTTCCCCTTGTATTTCACATAGTCTCAACCACAGCCTGTTTATGAATTATGATCCATGATTTCATTGAGAGCAACATGTGCATATTGGACACGCATATTGTGCAGATCCCACCTTGGTTGCTTTTTGGTGGATCACAATGTAAAATTGTAGTAGCCAACCTTTTAAAATTTTCCCCCATGCGGTATCTCTGGACATGGCTTTGAATGTGTATACACGCTTGGACAGGAGAAAGGGTAGAGAAAAACAAGATCGTTGTTCCATTTCAATTGAAGTTTTGTGTGATAGTCCTGTATCTCAACCATTCATGTTAGGGATGGGTTGCATATTGGCAGCCAGATTCAACTCAGCCAGGTTAGCATGGCTGCTTCCTATGTTACAGGGATTCTAGTGCGTGGAGTACCCGCGTTGGACACTCGGCAGTTCGACATGGGTATGGGAGATGTGTCCGCACATCTCATTGGATATGCCATAATAATATCATCTTATAGTGTTTTTTTAGTTCGCTATTGCTTTGAGATGAGAGATAAGTTTTCTATCAAATTAAAGTGGGTCACGTAAATCACCATCTTGCCTATAGGCTAACTAAAAAATAATGATAAGAATTTTTTGCCTTGTTCAGTGCCTTGGATTTGGAACATTAGATGAATCGAACACTTGGACTTGTATCCGACTTGGACACTCGTACCAAAGTCCATGCAACTAGGCTGCTTCTATACATCTGATGGTGTTTAGGATAGAATGTCACAGGTTGCTCCAGAGTTCAGTTATCTTCGAGGTGTTTGATGGAACGCTCGATTTGCAGATAAGCAAGCAAGTACACAACTGAGTTCTCTTAGGCAACGTAGCACATGCCAGCGGTGAATGTTGTCCCTTGGTTTTGCTTCTTTATGTGCTTTCCACATGAATCTCTTATATTTGAGAGCACTTGAAAAAGACTATGTGAACGGTATCCCTATTAAGCTTATCATCGTCTCTTGAAATAGGTGCCCAGGTTAGAGTGGAATGCAAAGACAGGGACTCGCAAAAGCTCCTCTACACCGTGGAGGCGACAACAGACTCGAGTGGAACTTACACTATCACAGTTAAAGAAGACCACAAGAACCAGCTCTGCGATGCCATGCTTATTAGCAGCCCCCAGACTGGCTGTGCATTGGCAGCCCCCGGACGCGACCGTGCTCGTGTGATCCTCACCCGTGACAACGGCATGGTGGCGGACGACCGCGTTGCAAACGCCATGGGTTTCATGAAGGATGAGGCCATCGAAGGGTGCAACAAAATACTCCAGCAATACCAGGAATAGATCATGCCCGGCTACCTCTACCTGGATGATTAAACTTCCCTAGGCCTTCTATGATCCTATATTTTATCTGTCTTATTATGATTATGTTTGTCCAAAGACTATGAATTCTCTTTAAGCCTCCTTTTCATTGCCGTGGAATCAATGGACAATTCGCATTAAGCGCTGTTAATGCAAGATCGATTGAAAGACCTTTTAAATTAAGTTTATTTATTTTAGTGCATGCAGAGTGCAATAATTACCGCCCAGGTTCGTAGCTGCAGCGGCCCAAGTAGGCTTCAGGCCCACTTGGTGACTGCATCGTTGTGTAGATCCAAGACAAGAAGTCCATATAGGATTCTTGGCCCTCATGCATGTGGGACCCTGTAGAAAGAGCACTAAACCATTGGCTTCGGACACATATCAGTGCGTTGAGAAAAGAGACATATTTCTTGTCTAAAATACACGGTTAATCATAACGTTGAGGTACGTTTTCAATAAATAAAAAAAAATAAGGTGTAAAATAGTACTCTTTCGTGTTACCTAAATCGATTATATTATTCTTTTAACCGTTCCTTAAAAATTATTTGTTTTTAATTAAAAATGTTATATATATATATTTATATTTATCCTTCTTACATTTTTTATTTAATTTCTCTCTTCACATTTATCTTTTTATCAATTTATTTTTCTCCTAATTTGCTTTTTAAATTTTTTTATTCTATTTCTCTCTTTATATTTAATACTCTATTAACTAATTTTATATTTCTTAAATAACTTTCTTCTCATCCTTCTTAAAGAGTAAAAATAAAAATACTCAATATATGACTTGAATTTTTAATCTGTGTACAAGTCAAAATTGATCGGATTATGTGGATGGAGGGAGTAGACGGGTAAACTTAATTATAACCATTTCTAGTTAGATGCATTCTGTCTCATCGGTTTATGTGGATGGAGGGAGTAGACGGGTAAACTTAATCATAACCATTTCTAGTTAGATGCATTATGTCGCATAGGTTTAAACTTCAAGTGGACAAGCATCTATTTAAGCTTCAAGTGAAAAAAGTTTAAACTTCAAGTGGACAAGCATCGATTTAAGCTTCAAGTGAAAAAGTTTTAGCGACAACTTTATTCACACTATTTGCTTCTGATGGGAAAACAATTTTAAGTTTTGTTAAAGCAAGCACCGGTCATAGCTGTTAAAGTAAATGCAGGGAAAGTTCATTTTATAGCTTAACGCCTTAATAAAGACTCTTTCCCCTTTTTTTTTCTTCTTCTTCTCTCTCTCTAAGGTCAAACTAAATCTCTAATAGGGATGTCGACGACATGGTCGGAGATATCGAAAGTCACCGTGCAACGATTCTTCATTGCGAGGCCACACTTGCACAAAATTGGGCAATTGCCGACCATAAATATGGATAAATTATGACATAGGTCATTAATTGCTCAAATTTTTCTTCTTTTTTGTAGCTAAGAAATATAAAATAAAAGTCGAGTGGCAAAAAGAGAGACCCACCACATTTTGGACTGTTGAATTTCAGTTTTGAAGTCATTGCAGCATTTTAGCGACACATTCAAACTCTTCTCTAATGAGGTGAATAATGTAGAAGTTTTAAGACAAATTATTGGAACTCTTTGCTTTTGATTATTTTGGATCCAACACTTTAATTATATTTATAGCAAAATACAGACGAGCATACAAAGATGAAAATAGACATTTCTTTAACCTTTTCTAAGGCAGAGCATTTAAGGCTTAACCCTCTTATTCGGATCGTACCATAACTCTTGCAACCAAAAGTCTAAACCCTCACGGATGCCGCTAAAAGGCCACTTTTTATTTGCCTGCAAATAATAGTTCCTGAATGTGATTTTGACATATTAAAGACACCTTTAGCGACACATTTTATAGTAAACTTGTTTCTTGCGTTAATGGAGTTTAGACCCTAATTTTGTGGTTAAATGAGGGCTCATAACAAAACAAACGAACACCAGCAATGCTAGGAAGTTTATCGGCCTTCTATAATATTTATGTTTGAACAAAGATATTGAATTATGCAGGGGATATACTTGGCAATATTGCACAATTTATTAATCCTACGTAGTTTAAAAATAAAGGATCATTCGAATTAATTTTATTGCTAACAGCGTTTAACGATCGCCCCCACCACAGGGATCAAGATCCTCTGCAGTAAAGCAAAAGTGCTGTATAACATTTAGTCAAAAGATTTTCATTTAAAGTATTTTGTCGCTGTTACTAAAATTTATAATGACAATTTTATATCACTAAAAAATATTTAGCGATATTTTGTGTACAACATCTCTGCTGTACAGCAGAGGATCTTAATCCCCACCACGGGGGCCGAGTCGGGCATAATGGGACCAGAGTTAGCCAGCGAGTTATGGATGTCGGCTTGCTCCCGTTAGAAAGAGATCAACTCAAAAGACCAAAAGTCCATGTAGGCTCGGTGGCCCACTGGCCTGTGGGATCCGCTCAATGTTTTTTTTACCCTTTTAGTTTTCGGCAAAACGGAACTTAAATGCGACGACAAAGAAGAAAGGATAAATATGGGTGCACAAAAGAGGAAAAACAATTGCTGCAGACCACCTTCACCATGCAGCCACCATAGCTGCTGCCGACGCGACCGCCGTTGCCACCCCTGCCACCACCATTGAGCCATTGCACCACCCCGTTTATCATGTCACCGACATATCCCCCACCAACAAGATGTAATTGCCACCGTGGTCACCACCACCAAAACGTACATGACATGGCATGCTACTAGAAGTGCAATGTCTACTTACAGAGCAAAGAAGGTAATTTTTGAAGATCGTACTGGCTCTTCACTTACACTCCAGACATTATGAGTTTTTTACACAATTACAAGACTACCGGAATGTTGAAGTGAGTCAATTAAGGTGTATTTAGATATCTATATCTAAATCCACACTAGTGAAAACTCAATCCAGTTGTCCTTGTAATGGAATTCTCGAGATAATACAAGCAACTTACGAATACATAGCAATAAGCAAGAAGCAATTTTTTTGTGAATCCAGGATCAAGTCGAGCTAACAAGCACAAACAGCGGCCTGTCTCCTAACCTGTGCCTACCCTGAAATAAGGCACAAGCAGTAATGCATTCAGTACTAAAACTTCAAGGATGGGAAAAAGGCAAAAGCAAGAAATGCAACCAGTACTAAAGCTTCAAGAATGGGAGATCGTCAGAGAGGCTGCCAGCATTATAAATCGAAAGCACGACGAGAGAGAACAAATACTGCTTTCACGCCCCCAATTTGAACTTGAACCCTATTTTCACTTTGGCTTGTGAAAATGCCACTGGTAATTGCAAGAATCTCATGTGATTCAAAATTTGCAGGGGAGTGTGTCCAAATCAGGCCCGGGTCAAGGCAGATGGGGTAGTGGTTAATGGGTGTAAGTCATGGGACACCATGACTAAGTGGCGGTGACAACCTTCTACGACCCCATCTATCTTCACATCTCTTTAGTAAGGAGTTATCTGAGGGATAGAGAGGTGACTGATGGCTTTTAGCGTTTTCACTAAGTTCTCTCTTGTGATCACCTCCTACCACCTTCAGCAGCACTTTCCTCACCTCTAATGGCGGCACCACCACCATCCTGCAACATTGGGGAGAGCGTATTTTTATCTCGTAAAACACCCCCTCTCTCTCCTTTAGATCACAAAATAGTTCAAATGCCACTCTTCTCATCTACTCTTTTCTGTTTTTCTTCTCCCTTAGCCCTAAATTAGACCAAGAAAGATTAAGAAACGAGAAGACCACAGCACAGAAATCAAACCTATCTCATCCCTATTTACTCCTGAAATCCCTCTCCTCGATCTTATGGCTATTGGCTACTTTCTGAAAGCCTTGGAAGTTTTCTATTTGAATCCCAAGTGAGATTGGTAGCTTGGATACGTTTGGGACTGCCAGGCTCTGCTTTGTCTTTGATCCGCTGAGCTCAGTGGCTGTTATCGGTCCTATGTGCTTTCATTATATACTAAATCTGCTCACGAGTATGTAATTTTGGGGGTTGGGGAGGAGGGAAATTAGAGAGTAACATATGATGGTGAAATCATATATTTCTCTTTTGAATAATTAATAGCACTCCCTCCGTCCCTAATTAATTAATCATATTGCCTTTCTGGATTCTCCCAAAAACAATGATCACTTTCTAAATTAAGAAAGATTCTGTGGGTGTTTTTCCATCTTTACCCTAACACTTATGTTTTTCTGTTTGTCTCTCCACATTTAATCCTCCATCAACCCATTTTTCCCTCTCCTGGCCCACTTTCTTCCCTCCCTCTCTCTTTCTCTCTCGGGATAGACTCATATCCTAAATAAGCATGCAAGTCAATGGTGATCAAATAAAAAGGGACGGAGAGAGTATTATTCACAAAACAGCACCAAAAGGGGTGCAATCCATAGTAGACACAAACTCAACTACGTAAATAGAACCAGAGGTTATGCAAAAAGGCAAAGGGCATCACGGGAGGCAGAAAACTCCTCAGCCCAGCAAAAGAAGTGATGACAGAAAAAAAAAAAAGCCTTTAACTCAATGAAAAAGCTCCACGCCGTGAAAAGCTCTCCTGTTCCTCTCCCTCCAGATACACCAAAAAGGGCAAGGCAGAATCAAACTCCTAAAATCCTTTCTTTTTGTTAACACCTCAATTGCTCCACTAGCGAACGAGGTATGACCTATTCAAAAGACTAACTACCATGGCCAAGTACATTTGGCAACAAAACAATGGAGAAGAAGGTAGTTAGCATTGGCTTTACATACATAAAACCAATTAACACACGCCATTCCTCACATCCGCAGTTTGACCCAGTAAGAATAGCATCCTTTGCAGCCTCCCACGAAAAGAAGCAAACTTTAAGAGGAACCCCAGACTTCCAAATGATTTTCCATTCAAAGGAATCTATCACGCTCGCGTTCAATAAGGAGTAAAAAGATTGCCGAGAAAGAAGCCAAGGAAGTCCCTTTCGGAACCACCCTATCCTCCTCACCTCTGTGGCCCTCCAATATGTACAAGATTTCCAAGATATTGGACACCAAAGCCAACTCCCAATCATGAAATTCCTCCTGGAGGTAGGATGCCGTACGGCACGATAACCTCTATAAATCACACATCTGCCACCAACCTCACGATTTCAAGCAATCGGAAACAGACCCTGAACAGAAGAACAAAGAGGTTCCTCTTCACACCACTAACCAAAATCTCACAGAGCATTGTTCCCAACCACCAAAAGGCATATGGTTCTCACAAGAATCCCAACCGTCACATATACCTATTCACAAACTGGAACTAGGATATCTGGGAATCACTTTAGGGGCTCAAAAGACAAAAACCAACCCCTCATAGGGATGAAATTACAATGCGGAGGTAGAATACAACATGGGAATGGATATTTATTTATGATTATAAATGCCATTGATGTCCTCTATGTGACCAAGCGTGACACATTTCAGATCGAGAAATGGATGGAATGTCGAATGGCCACGTGGGACAAAAAGTTAGTTAAACAGTCACTTAAAAGATTTTTCAAAAATATTTGCTCAATAGGAGATAAATGTGATAGTTGAAGGTTCGAACAGTAAGTCTTACAGATTTCATTATTTGATGGATCCTTACTTTCTTATAATTCTTGAAACTAACATATTTTTTTAATTTGCATCCAACATCTGAGTCCAACATATCTAGCTTTTGGCATCTTAATGCACTAAAAAAAAGCAATCGTAGTGGCCCAAGCTCCTGAAATTGCATGGTCTGGGGAGGGTTAAATATACGTGCCTATTTCTGTGTTTTCAAACCATGGCCTCCAGGTTACAATGGATATTTAGATCAACTTCTTTAACGCAAAAGCTCTAATGTTTCGCATCGTAAAAGATGGTGAAGAAGCACAGCTCCCGGTTACTTAACAGCAGCAGGTTTACTTTCAAATGCAAGTCTAGCACGTTCATCAATAAATATTATATAAGAGGACACTCTGCAAATGAATCTGGTAACACTAAACATACTCTAGCTACACGTTATTGAAAGGTGGAACCATACCTTCAGATACTCCAGTTCAATAACACAAGCACACTCAACCACATGCACCCCAACCCGCTCTGTAGAATAAAAAGATAAAAAATCAGCACTTAATCACAAAGGCAAACATTAACTTGCTTCAGAAGTAGAGCCTAAGAAGGTAGGGACTTTTTACAACTATCCAATTAATAAGGAACCAAGATGCACATTTAGGTTAATTTACTTTAATGTGTCTTCATGCACCAAGAATTAGTTTGAAATTAGGCAAATTGAATAATTATAAAAGCTTGTTACATCTTTCTTCACACTTCTTATCCATGTCTTTCCCAAAAGGAAAAAAGATCAAACGATAGTATTGAACACCCTTTAGGCCAACACCAATGTTTTGAAGCGACTTTATGAGCTGAATTACCCATAAAGGTGCTGATTTTACTTAATTCTACATATACCCATGTATTGAATACGTGTTCAAGTCTTGTGCCAAGTTGATGGGCAAGGACGAGGCAGGGGCAGCCGAGGATAACATGGGGAGAAGTGGGAAAAGACTTGATTGCTAGGCATTTATTAGAGTTTGATAATATGGAATGGAAGAGAAGTAGTCACGTAGCCGACCCAAACTAGTTTAAGACAAAGGCTTAGATGATGATTATGACGACCATGTATTGATTTTATAATGTATACTTTCTTGTGGACAACATCCAATATATATACAAAATTTCCTGATTGTTTTTGGTCCTTTTTTTTTAGGGGTGGGGGTAGCCAGTACCAAGTAGACTGATAGCAGCACATAAGGTTCCTCCAGTAGCAATGAGATCATCTATTACAAGAGCACGCTCTCCTGCTTGCACAGCTCCTACATGCATCTCCATTTTGTCTGTTCCATACTCAAGGGAGTACTCTTCAGAAATGACCTCGCCTGGCAAAAAAATCGGGTTTTATGATTAGAAGCATCTAAGTTGTCTAGCTGTAGAAATGCCTAGCGAAGATATATGATAAGATTTTGTCATTGAGCCAAAGGGGGCGTAGCACAGGGTGACAAGAATGTGACACAGCATCTAACAGAATAGATGGAAAGGCTATAAGGGAGCAATGCACAAATATTAAATTCTACATGAAATGGCTTATATATATGCCAAAAACATTGTTTAATTAGCAAATCCGTAGATTTATATTTCTGAGATACAAATCTTAACTCTATATCACCAATGTCTACAATCAGCATCATTGTATAGGCATTGCCCCAGCAAGGACATGCCAAATGTGTGATCTAGATGCTTATTTATCCAAGGTTATCTAAGTTTCAGCGAGGATGCACTGATATACTATTGAACCCATTCAGCAAGTGCATATCTTATTTCAAAGAGCAAAATTTTAGAGGATTAAGTATAAGAAATTCCTGGCCATACAGAAATTGCTGCATGCAATAACAAGGAATCCTTTCTCTCCAACAAGTTCTTACATGAAAAGCATGCACTTTATAAATAGGATGCAAGATGGGAGCAGAAGGCATTACCAGGCAACTTATTAGGCTTTCTCATAGGAACGAACTTCGCGCCAATAGCCAATGCAATGGGAGGACCAAATATAAAACCTCTGGCTTCAATGCCTGCATTATGCAATCTATTAATAGTTACCATAGCATGCTATAAGGTTACAACTAGGCTTTTCTTCAAATAATTAAATGTTAGTACCAAATACTTGACAAAACTTATCTCCATTTTTCAGATATTTTGACAGGCGGTTTTTTAGTTCAACTAGCAAAAGATGTATGGTTATAACTAGTTTTTCTTTTCAGAGATGGAAATTCATTTACAATTACTTTGCTTGCCAAGAAACTTTCACTAAGGGCAGCCCCAATGCAGAAGGCTCCTGCCATTGCGGGGTCTAGGGCAGGTAGATGTAGGCAAGTTTGCCCCCACAGTTTTGGAGAGGCCGTATCCGTGTTTTGAACCTCTCACCTCCACGTCAGGACGGAGCAAACTTTATTATTGTATCAAGCTCAAGCCTCAGCCTTGCCGAGAAACAATCAATTTAACTTAGATATTTTACAGACAGCTTTAAATCAGCTAGGATTAAAATAAAGAAGAGGACTACATAATCTTCTTAAATGCTAAAATCCTACGTGTTTAAGTTGCCAGTTACTGCTTAAGTAAAGAATCTCAAATGATGTTGTCAGAGGCAGTCAGGACCCAAAAAACCAAGGCCTGGTTGCAATTTGATAAAACATAAAAGATATCTCATTATAGACAACATTCTAAAAATCTTTTCTCGATTTAAACGTCATTAATCAAGGAATAACAACTCTACATCTTATCTAAGGTGGCCAGGCAACTATCTGTTGGCAGCTAAAAAACAATCCAGCTGTCGCCTTACAAAAGGGTAAATAACTAAGGTATCCAAGCGCAGGTGAAGACTAGAGAATTGGTCCGATGTTGCGACAAACTCAAGTCATCTGTAGAGGTAGTGAGATACCAACAACCTAGAAGGCACATTGAAAAACTCTCCCGTGAACTAACCCGTGGAGAAAAGTTTCAGCAATCTTCAATCTTTGCTTTAATCTCATGCTCTGCTCAAATTATGATGCATGCATGTAATCTGTACCAAGGACTTGTAACCTATTTGTCTCAGTATTTGTTGGAAGCATAAGTATGAATCCTTTTTGGTTTGAGTCATCCACCTTTTTAAAACCAAAAGGAAAAACTCCTAGCATAAACCAAAACCATCTGTTCTTGTGGGCTTATTCAAGTTGATAGCATTAACTTCTGCATCACACATATGCCCCATTGCTCTTCATAAAACCATACTAGTATGGTCCAAACTTTTGATTGGTTGTAAATTAGCCGTATGCCATATGGTATAAACGCCCTTGGAAAACTTGAGACCATACAAAAGATTTTCTGGTCAGTAAGAACCAACAACCTATATCTCTTGAACGCCACAGATATGTCTGGCCCCAGAGATTAAAGCCAAGTAACCGAAAGAAAACATATGCCAGTAGGTCCCATGAGGTAAGTCGAAAAGCAACCTCCTAAATCTCCTTTATCTAGCTAATTCGGGAAGCTCCCCTCACCTAATCCTCAGTTTCTAGTTCATTTACATACAGTTTTATGCATTACTTGTCAGCTATCTTTGTCAATTTTTTGGAGCAGTTTAAGAGGCTAATTTGTAGAATCTATGCACTAGTAAAAATCTCATTCTCGTAGCCATTGTAAAAGCACTTTTTATGATCATCACTCATGTTTGAAAGAATCTCAGCATACTTTGGTACAAAGAAACACCATGTTAGAAATTCAGCTAGAAAAACCACATCAACATTTGGTACAAAGAAACACCATGTTAGAACTTCAGCTAGAATAACCGCATCAACAATAAACACTCAACAGTTTCAGCATCCAAAATAAAAAAAAAAAAATATTTGCAGTAGAAGTACAAGATTGCAACACTGATTTGGCAAAAACCCTTGATAATGGTTAAAAAGGGCAAACAAATGATGAGAAAGCAAGATATTTGTGAAAATTACCTGCAACGACAGAGATATTTTTGTCTTTATACCTTTCGACGAACAGATCGATTGTGTCCTTAAAAGCCTTAGGATCAAGAAGCAACGTCGTTATGTCCTGAAACAAAATACCTGCCATACCGATCGCAGAAGTCAACATATGCGCACCGTGTGTAGTTAAAATGTGCACCAGCGACAGAAGATTGCAGAGCATAGTGCGTTACCGGGCTTAGGGAAGTCGGGAATGACGCGAATGGCGGCTGAAATCCCGGCGATGCGGCCGTCTTTGACGTCGGGAGAAGCAGCCATGTCTGATCTAAGTTGATCTCGGGCTGACTCAGTCGGCAGGACAGTTGAGTGAGTCTCGCCTGAGTCTGCTGCTCCGGTTATGGCGGCGCGGATCGGTTGGAAGTTTACGGAGGTGTTTGGTGATTTTAACGTGACCGAATTGCCACTGTGAGAATGTCTTTGAAACTTTTTAGAGACGATATTGACCCTGGAGATTTTGAGCGAATTCCCAGTGAGCGCGTTCATGGCTGCGATTTTCCCAGAAAACAGAGAGGGAAAGGGGAGTTGTTAGTGAGGGTAGTTCAGTCCGATTGGACCGACGGCAAATGGAATCAAATCTAACACCTTGTCCAAAAGTGAAGTTCAGAGGGAAAATTATAACAATGAGCTGAGATGTCATGCTGATGAAAGATTTATACTAATAATAATCTGTTGAGTGGACATACATTCAACGACAGTCCGAAGCATAATTAGTCATCTTGATAAAGTTTATGAATATCTGATAATACGACACGATCTCTTATCATCGTTCGCAATTTAATTTAAGTTATCAGTATGACATGATCGTCATCAATCATATAAAGATGGACCTTATCACTTTTTATTAAGTTTTTGTCGTCATTTTCGCATTATAAGAATGAGGATTAGATTGTTCACACATACCCGAACTGCTCAAACCGATCAAACCAAACTAATTCAATATGAACCGTTCAAATATCTTAATTGTTCGGTTCACTTTTTCAAACTGATCTCCGTTCGGTTCACGATTCACTTTTTTTAAACCGACCATAAACTAAGCCGAACCGACCTATAATATACTAATTTATTTTTAGTAACATGCATTAATAATTTACATTACAAGAAAAGGACTTTAGCGACGGATATTTTCGTCGCTAAACATTCCATATCTGTCGGCAAAGACATGTAGCGACGGACACCCCATAGCGAAAAGTCCATTGCCTACAATCCCGTCTCTAAAAATTTTGCGGTAGAAATTTTCAATCCGTCGCCTAAAGTCTACCATGAACGACAGACGTACAAATACAATTATCCGTCGCTAATTGTATTTTTCGTATTTTAATTTATTTTTCTTAAAAAATAATTTATTACGTAAAATATTTAACGACGGAATATTTCGTCACCAAAATTGTTGACTTTTAGCGACAGAAGTCCCGTCGCTAAACGTTTGTCGTTTATAAATTTAGCGATAGAAATTTCATCGCTTAAAGTCATTCATTAATAATAGTTAGACTTTTAGCGACGGAAGAAAATTTGTCGCTAAAAGTTAAATTAATTTTGATTTTTTTATTTCTTTAATACCTAAATTTATAATTATAAATTCTTAACAATCACAATCGAAAAATAAAATGTATACAAAATTCAGGAGGGCATAGGAGTGGGATACAATAAAGCAGGGGAGGGGGGCACGGGAGTGGGATATAAAGAGTTAGGAGGGGAAAGGCTGATCAGGTTCAGCGAGTCCCGGATCTGATGGGTCCTGCTGATCGTCCTCGTCCATGGGGGCACTGTGATCCGGATCTGGCTCGGCATATCCAGCAGCAGTGCCTTGCATGTAAAGGCACGAACGAATTAATCTCGATAGCAATTGTATGTAGTGTTCACTAAACGTATATATTAGTTGTACCTGATTATGCGCCGTGATCATCCTATAAACCTCCGCAGTAATGCGACGAACCTCGTCCTCATGTAACGACGAGCGCTCCATGGTCGATGTCTGCTTCTGTAGAGATGCAGCGGGTGGTGGGGGACGCTCTTATCCCGACACGTGCATTCATACCGGGGAGGCCGCGTATGCAGCCTAATTAAAATTGATTAACCCTAATTAATTCTTAAATAAACTCTAGTTTACAGTAATCATTCCTAATTAAACCCAACTAACTCCAATAAGCCCTAATTAAAACTGATTAACCCTAATTAACATTAATTAACCGTAATTTACTGTTAATTTAATCTCTAATTAGCCCTAATCACCGCTGATTAACCTCATTATATCCTGATTGTCCTGATAAATCATAGACAAACCCTAATTAAACCCAATTAGGGTAATTAACTGTAATATGTTATAATTAGGCTCAATTAGCCCTAAGTAGCCCGAATTAAATCCTGAATAACACTAATTGGGTCTAACTAAATGTAATTAACTGTAATCAATCATAAATAGCTCAAATGACCCTAATTGCCCCCAATTAACACATTAACTCGGCATGTTCACCTCAATTAGCTATTATCTATTTAGGTTTGTACAAAATCATTGGGTTATAGTGAACTTGAGCAGAGAAAACATCATTTTTAAATCCTTTAATATCTAACGATCCATCAAATCAGGATTCTCAAATAAATTCGGTGCTTTTGGTTGGTAAGTTATGGACTCAAAAAAAAATTCCAGCTCATCATGTTGAACCATCTCGTCTAAGATCTTTATCTTTCGGGACTTCAAATGACACTTTTAGCTCACAACTCTCCATGTATGCAGAAGAAAAAACTTTCTAAGACAAAAAGTCTTTCTCAGCCTGTCGCAGACATTTTCTGCCTTTCATTGTTCCTGAGGTAATTAGATGGTAAATATACAGTTTTCTTCAGACCGAACCTGTACACCCGACATATGGCTTGTCTTTCAACCGATGGATTGTAACCAATGTTAAGCAACACAAATCTCGATGCCCCAACCAATCATGTATGCCCGACACATGGTTGCCTTTTAAACCTCATTTAGGTCGAATTAGCCCTCATTAGCATTAACCCTATTTAGCTCGAATTAGCCCTAATCGGCCCTAGTTAGGGCGTCGAGAGTTGTTTTGCTTAATATTAGTTGGAACTCATCAGTTAAAAGGTAAGTCATATGTCGGGCATACAGGATTGATCAGAAGAAAACTGTGTATATTTACCATCTAATTACTTCAGGAATAATGGAAGGTATGAAATGTCTACGACAAGTTGAGAAAGACCTTTTGTCTAAAAAGTCTTCTCTTCTGCAGACATGGAGAGTTGCGAGTCAAAAGTGTTATCTGAAGTCTCAAAAAATAAGATCTTAGACCAGATGGTTCAACATGACGCGCTAAGAAATTTTTTTGAGTCTATAACTTACCAACCAAAAGCACCGAGTTTACTGGATAATCTAGATTTAGTGAATCGTTAGATATTAAAGAATTTAATGATGATTCTCTCTGCTCAAGTTTACTATAATAAAATGATTTTATACCAAACCTAAGTAGATAACAGCTAATTAAGGTGAGCATGCCGAGTTAATGTGTTAATTAGGGGCAATTAGGGTAATTCGAGCTATTTATGATTGATTACAGTTAATTGCGTTTAATTAGACTCAATTAGTGTTATTCAGGACTTAATTTGGGCTAATTCGGGCTACTTAGGGTTAATTGAGCCTAATTAGAGCATATTACTGTTAATTACCCTAATTGACTTTAATTAGGATTTGTTTACAATTTATCAGAACAATTAGGGTATAATTAGGTTAATCAACGGTGATTAGGGCTAATTAGAGATTAATTTAATAGTAAATTAGGATTAATTAATGTTAATTAGGGTTAATCAGGTTTGATTAGGGCCGATTAGAGCAAATAAGGGCTAATTCGAGCTAAATAGGGTTAATGCTAATGAGGCTAATTCGACCTAAATACGGTTAACTAGAGTTAATTGGGTTTAATTAAACCTATTTATTGTTAATTAGGGCTTAAATAGGAGCTAATTAAGGTTAATTAGAGTTAATGTGTTAATTAGGATTGAGGTACTTTAGAATTCGTTGAGTTCATTCGCAGAGTTGATATTGTCCCTTCTGTGATTGAGTCCAGGATTTAAGTATATAGTTAGGGTTAGATAGTAATTAGGGTTAATTAAGAATATATTAATAGTTAGGGTTAATCGGGATTAATTATATTTACTTAAGGTTAATCAGGTTTGATTATAGTTAATTGGGTTTATTTAGGGTAAATCAGAGTTAATTATAGGGTTGATCGGGGTTAACTAAGTTTAATTAAGGTGAATCAGTTTTAATTAGGGTTAATTGTAGTTAACTAATTAGGGTTAATTATAGTTAACTATGATTACCTAAGGATGTATGAGCGGTTAATCAGGGCTAATTAAGGATTAATCGGGGCTTACTAGGGTTAATTGGGGTCAATTATGTTTACTTACGGTTAATTCGGGTTATTTAGGTTTAATCAGGGTTACTTAGGATGAATTAGAGTTAATTACAGTTAATCAGGGTTACTTAGGATTGATCGGGATTAATTAGATTTAATTAGGGTGAATCAGGGTTAATACAATCAACAGCAAGAGTAACAATATAACTTAGAAGATTTGAAACTTTGAAGTGAAGCGACATTCATAGAATTGTGGAGACATAATCTACTTCTGAGATTCCACTACGTATGCTCTATATTTTCAGAAATATACTCAATCAGACGATAATAAAAGTAGTACATCCAAGAAAGTAACCAGTAAAAATCTAGAAATGGGCCCTAGTCTTGAAATAAATATACACGAAATGCCAAAAAAGTAACTCAGAAATACTTGCGAGATCAAGGCGATTGCATTAGTTTTACAACTCATTAACGTTATTCTAGAACCACGTAGCAAAATTTTAGCATAATTGCTTAATATTTGCAAGACACATTTTCAATATCAATTCGAAGTATTATTTAAATTTCATATATCACAAAATTTCATCTTTATTTCAATTTAATCTTAATCAACTTAATCATATGTATTGATAATTACATATATCAGGCTATAAACAACTCCATCTTTATTTTATCATATGGTCAAAGAATGCTTACTAAAAAGAGATAATTATTATGAAAAATGAAATTAAGTCACATATCTCAATCCAATTAGGTCACAAATCTCAATCCAATTAGGTCACAAATCTCAATCAACAATCTCTAATGCTCAATCTAACAATTCAATCTGAAAATGCTCAATTAACAACCTAAAATCCTCAATCAATCAACAATCTCAAATGTTCAATTAATCGCTGGTCAGATTTGAACAATCTAGGTCTGTAATTGTAAATCTCAAACGCTCACGTGCATTAAACCACATACATTAAACCACAATTAGAGTAAGATGGATATACCAACATCGGAGGTGGCACGGCGGCACTGGCAGTGGTGGCACGGCAGTGGAGGGCCACAAGAGCTGTGGAGGGGCACGACGTCACGGGGGGAGGGGGCTTGTCGCCGGGGGGATCACCACAGGTCGGGGGTTGCCGTGGGAAGAAACTGCCTGTGAGTAAGAAAGTAAGAGAAAGAAAAACGAAAAGAGAAAAGAAAGGAAAATGTGTATTTATAACAGGACTTTTAGCGACGGATCCCGTTGCTAGAAGTTCGTTGCTTAAAGTTAAAACTTTTAGCGACAGAATTTTTAGCAACGAACTGTAAGTTTCTACAAAATTTAAAAAAAGTAGCCGAAAATAGGAAAGTTTTTAAAATCGTTTAGTGACAGAAAATCCGTTGCTAAAACCCTGTCAGTACAAAATTCGTCGATAAAAACCTTTACCGACGATTCACACTGTCGCTAAAAGTTTTTAATGACAGACTTTACTCACGGTTGTTTCCGCCCTGAAACTGCCTTTTAGCAACGGATTTGTGTCCGTCGCTAAATAGCCTTTTTCTTGTAGTGTTTTACATACACGATACTAAAGAACTCCAAATAAACAAAATCTTGAAAGTCCAAAGAAAAGGAAATAATGACAGCAATTATAACACAAAATCAATTTCTCTTATATATTTCTTCATTCTTTCTCGTAGATCAATGACAAAGACATAATCGAGCTTTATTGTAATACATATCTTGAATACTACTTACATTTTATGTTAATACAAGTACTTAGATATTAGATGTAAGAAGATTATGTCCAATTTAAAGCAAATAAATATTTAACTTTGAATGATATTTAGATCCAATAGTAAGTGTGTAAAGGGTTAACTTTTTTAAATGAGCGCAAACATGTAAGAGCCCCTTTTCATGCTAATGAAGATTATATTGTTAGAAAATAAATTTAGGGATAAATCATTAGAGGGAATTAATCGTTAAACCATCTCTAAAGGATTCAGTCGAATGAATCCTGATTCATTCAAATGAATCTTCGTGTAGCCGAGTTAACTTAGAGTTACTGAAATATTCATTCGAATAGAAACTTTTGCTTTGAATGAAAAGTGTTTGCTTCGAATGAAAAGTAATTTAAATCGAGAAAAGAAGCGACTAAAGGATTCAGGCAAACAAAAAGTTTTTGGTCAAATAAAGGATCTTTTCGGTCGAATAGAAATGCTTTCGGTCAAATAAATCAAGTGTAAGGAAGACAATTTTGCTACTGAAGGATTTAGTCGAATGGAACCCTTTTCAGTTGAATGGAAAAGAAGGCGGTGCGAATGACACTATTTCGCGACTGAAGGATTCAATCGAATGAACAGTTTTCCTTTGAATGAAAGAGTAAGATCCCTTTTTCGTAACTATTAGAAAGTTTTAGGTATATTTTGAATAAGTATCTAAAGTTAGGGGAGTGTTAGTGTAATTTTCCAACTTAGGACTTTGCTTTAAATAGCTTCCTTTTTCTTTCAAACCTTTTTCTTTAGGTTTTCTTACTTCTCTTTCTTAAAGGTTGAGAGTGAGGGGGAGAAGGCTTGGGAGGCTCTTTAGATTCTAAGACGGCGCTTTAAGAATTTCGTACCAAGAGCTTGCTTAAGATAAGGATCTCGTACTTCTTGATGTGGTAAAGGAATCGTTACATAGTATCACTTGCTTATTGTTGTACGACTTTGGAGTTCTATTCGAATTGCTTCGTAATTACCTTTGTTTCTATTTGAGTTCGTAATTCATAAATTTGCATATAATCATTAAGATGAACAATCTTTTGTTAAAAATAGAGTCTTTAAGACTTTTATTGTCACATAGTGACTTTTAGTCACTTTACGTGGCTTTTGGATAGTCCTCGTGATGACGGCTATTACGCTACCGCTATGTGTTTCATACCTTCGAATTTTGTGTTCACTTTGGGCCTATGACCCTTAATGATCATTTCGTATATTTGATTCGCCTTACTGACATTAGTGTTATTTGTTATTGCTTGTTCGTCAAAGTAATGGCTTCATTTCATAATACGAATAAATATATTTGTTTTCCATTTGATTTCCCCTTACTGGGCTATTTCGGCTCATCCCTGATTTGTTTACTTTGTCCCTTACCACAGGTGGTAGATATGATTAGAAGCATAGTACACGTGGGGAATTAGAACTTATATTTTGTTAACATATCAAACAATGTATACCTTTTGAGAACTTTACCTGAATGTGGGTAATTTGATTTGGCTTTAGACTTTTGTAATAGAATTTGGGGATGGATTATCCTTTTGTGATTAGATGGATTGAAAGAGGCTGGGTTTTAACTAAGCCTCTATCTTTTAAAGATATTTTGTTGATAATGGATTAGACGCTCTGCTTTATACCTTGGTGTAACTGAATATTTTATTAGAATGCATTGATTTTAGGATTTGAAATTATGGTAATGGCTCTCAAAGTCGGGGGTGTTACAGTTTGGTATCAGAGCATAGGTTGAAGATTCTGTAAACTCTTAGAACCAGTTTAAGACACGTTAGTTTAAAGTTTTCGCACTTGTTAGGATTACTACATGATTAGTGTGTAAGCATTAGACTTATTTATGTTTACGGTGCTAATCAGGATGAGTAACTGCAGTGGGATTCGTGGTCGTAGAGGAAGCCGAGATGGAAGAGGAGATGAAGGAATCAACGCTACACAGGTTGCACATGTGGCGGCTAACGCTGCCATCTTGAAACAGTTCACGAGTTTGCCGCCAAATAAGTACGATAAGGCTGCGGATCCTGTGGCTGCAGAGACTTGGGTTAATGAGTTAGATAAGGCATTCGAGGTGATAGGATGCTCAGACAAACATAAGGTGAAGTTAGCAATCTTTCAGTTAACAGGCGAGGCAGATCAATGGTGGAATATGACCTCAAGGATGATGACGGTGGAAGAGAAATGAGATCTCATATGGCAAGCATTTCAGGACTTCTTCACGAAGTACTTTCCTCCAAATGCAAAAGAGGCCATGGAGAGCGATTTCATGAGGATCGCTCAGCATCCAAATGAGACGATCATGGAGTATGAGGAGTGATTTGCGTGACTATCAAGATTTGCCTCGCATGTTTTTCAAGACGAGATTCATCATGCACGTAAGTTTCGAAAGGGACTACGATTTATGATAAGGCGACAGATATCTATTCTGGATAACCTTACCTATGCATAAGTGGTGGATGGGGCGCAACGTCTGGAGCGAATTCATGATGAACAACTACGCATCTAGGAAGACAAGAGAAAAAAGAGGGACCATAATGAAGAGAACTCTGGAAGTGGAAGAAAAACAGCATCAGATGCCAAGAGAAGATCGTTAGGTGGGTCGGGGCAAAGGCAGCAGACTCAAGGCGGTATAAGAAATTGCACTACTTGTGAAAAATATCATGGGAACTCGCCCTGTTATAAAGAGATGAAAGCGTGTTATAATTGCGGAGCAGTGGGACACATAGGCAGAAACTGCACAAAGCCTCTTCGTGATCCGAAGTAGAATAAGAAAGAAGGTGATAAACCAAGAGCATAAAAGGGGCGTGCCAGAGTCTTTGCCATGACGACTCGAGAGGCGGGAGTGTCAAATGATGTTGTAATAGGTACTTTTAAAGTTTGTGATAAGAAGTTATTTACTCTACTAGATCCTGGTGCCACACACTCATTTGTTTCAGCATCTTTTTGTGAGCATTTGACTGTTAGACTTAGAAGCTTGGAAACCGAACTCTATGTAGATACTCCTATTGGGAACTTTGTGGTTGCCTCCAAAATGTATAATCCTTACACATCATTGTCGATGATAGGATGTTGACAGTGGAATTAATCCGGCTAGATATGAAGGACTTCGATGTGATTTTGGGTATGGATTGGTTGTCTTACAATCATGCCAGGATAGACTGCTTTAACAAAGAAGTTCTATTTTTTATTCCGAATCAGCTCGAATTTAAGATTCAGGGAGCTAGAGTCAATACCTTACCTAATTTGATTTCGTCTCTACGCGCCAAAATGCCTTATGAGGAAGGGTTATAGAGGTTATTTGGCTCACGTCCATGATACTCGCGTAACCAGAGTCAGGCTAGAGGATGTCCCTGTGGTTCATGAATTTTTTAAATTGTTTCCAAAAGACTTGTCTGGTCTTTCGCCAAATAGGGAGATCGAGTTTACTATTGATTTGATTCCTAGTGCATCACCTATCTCTAAAGCACCCTACAGGTTGGCTCCTACTGAACTTAAGGAACTGAAGGAACAATTACAAGATCTCTTAGACAAGGGCATAATTTGTCCTAGTGTGTCTCCATAGGGTGCGTCGGTACTATGTATTAAGAAGAAGGATGAGAGAATGCGCTTATGTATTAACTATAGGGAGCTTAATCGTCTGACAGTCCAAAATAAATATCCCCTGCCTAGAATCGATGACTTATTTGATCAACTTTAAGGTGTAAGGTAGTTCTCGAAAATAGACCTTTGATCGGGGTACCATCAACTTAAGGTGAAGAAGGAGGATGTACCAAAGACTGCTTTTAGGATGCGGTATGGTCGTTAGAAATTTTTAGTAATGCCTTCTGGTATGGTGACTGCTCTGGCCACATTTATGGACCTTATAAATAGGGTGTTTAAGAAGTACCTGGAATAGTTTGTGATTGTCTTTATAGATGATATTTTGGTTTATTCCAAAGGCAGAGAAGAGCATGAAAGACATTTGACTATATTTTTGCAAATATGGGGGAACATAAACTCTACGCCAAGTTCAAGAAGTGTGGGTTTTGGTTAGAACATGTTTCTTTCTTAGGTCATGTAGTGACTAAAGATAGGATATCGGTGGATCCTACTAAGATTGAAGCAATTGTGAATTGGGAGAGACCGATCTCTGTGACAGAGATTAAATGCTTCTTGGCATTGGCAGGTTATTATAGAAGGTTTGTCGAAAGTTTTTCTCGCATTCCTATTCCTTTGACCCAGTTGAGAAGAAAGTATGTCAATTTTTTGTGGACAAAAGAATGTGAAAAGAGTTTTCAAGAATTGAAGAAGCGTTTAATTTCTGCAACAGTCTTGACACTGCCATTTGAATCTGGAAGGTTCGTCATCTATAGTGATGCATCACGACAAGGACTCAGTTGTGTGTTTATGCAACGGGGTAAGGTAATTGCTTATGCTTCCAAACAACATAAACAGCATGAGCTAAATTATCCTACCCATGACTAACTAGCAGCCATGATTTTTGAACTAAGGATTTGGCGTTATTATTTGTACGGGGAACTATGTGAGATCTATACAGGCCATAAGAGTTTGAAATACATCTTCACATAAAAAGAGTTAAACATGAGACATAGACGATGGTTGGAATTGTTGAAGGACTATAATTGCACCATTTTGTACCATCCAGGTAAGGCTAATAATGTGGCGGATGCGCTAAGTAGGAAGAATACGAGAAGACTTTCTGTTATTCTTACCACTCAACCTCAATTGTTAGAAGAATTGGAAAAATTAGAAGTTGAGGTAAGATTTCTTCATTCTGGTGAGTATTTTGCACATTTGGAAGTTCAACCATCATTGATAGAGAGTTAAAGTGGCTCAAGCGTCAGACCCTGACCTGGCCAAGATTAGTGAAAGAATGAAAGAAGGGGGGTACATAGACTTCAGATTGGATAACGAGGGTATTCTTCGTATGGTTTCTAGACTGTGTTCCCTCGAATCCAAAATTGAAGAAGGAGATTCTTTCAGAGGCTCACAATTCACCTTTTGCAGTTCACCCAGGTAGTAACAAAATGAACCGGGATGTTTATTGGTGGCATAACATGAAGAGAGGTAGCGGACTTTTGTGGCTAGATATTTGGTGTGTCAGCGGGTTAAAGCAGAACACTAGAGACCTATTGGGAAGTTGTAACCACTTGCGATTCCTGAGTGGAAGTGGGAGAATATAATGATGGATTTTATGGTTGGATTGTCGCCAACTACAAAGCGACACGATGCAATTTGGATGATAATTGACCGGTTGACCAAAGCAGCTCACTTTTTAGCCATAAGGAACAAGGGTTTTATTGAGGTACTTGCTAACTTATACATTCGGAAAATACTTAGGTTACACAAAGTGCTTTTATCTATTATGTCAGATAGAGACTCAAGACTTACCTCACGCTTTTGGGGTGGTTTGCAAGAGGCCATGGGTCACGATTTAATCTTAGCATAACTTTCCATCCACAAATAGACGGCCAATCTAAACGAACTATCCGGACATTGAACGACATGCTACGATCTTGTGTTATGGATTTTTGAGGTACTTGGGGTGATCACTTACCATTGATAGAATTTTCTTACAATAACAGTTATCATGCTAGCATTCAAATGGCACCATTTGAGGCTCTTTATGGAAGAAGGTGTCGACCACCAATTTATTAGAGTGAGGTTGGAGAAAAGAAACTGATAGGTCTAGAACTCATTCAAATCACTGCAGACAAGATCCAAGTGATTAGGAACAAACTTAAGACGCACAGAGTCGAAAGAAGAGTTATGCAGATATGAGGCATCGCGAGCTCAAATTATGAAGGTGATCATGTGTTTTGGCGAGTATCCCCGTGGAAAAGAGTCTTGAGGTTTGGGAAGAAGGGAAACTTATCTGAAAGGTATATTGGACCATTTGAAATCTTGGAGCGAATTGATACTTTTGCTTATTGTTTAGCTTTGCCTCCTAATTTGTCAAAGATACATAATGTTTTCCATGTTTCAACCTTGCGGAAGTATATTTTTGACCCTTCGCATGTTATTGAGTTTGAGCCTATTCAAGTTATGAAAGATCTATCTTATGAGGAGCAACCAGATCGCATCCTGAAATGCGATGAACGTGTCATGTGCTCTAAGAGGATAGCATTTGTGAATGTGTTATTGCGTAACCATTCTGAGAGGGAAGTTGCTTGAGAACTTGAGGATGTTATGCGCAAAAAACACGCTCAGTTTTTCGATGATTAAGGTACATTTAATTTTGGAGACAAAATTCTTTTAAGGTGGGAAGAATGTAAGAACTCCTTTTCATGCTAAGGAAGATTATATTGTTGGAAAATAGATTAAGGGATAAATCATTAGAGGGAATTGGTCGTTAGACCATCTCTGATGGATTCAGTCGAATGAATCCTGATTCATTCAAATGAATCTTCGCATAGCCAAGTTAACTTAGAGTTACTGAAAGATTCATTCAAATAGAAACTTTTGCTTCAAATGAAAAGTAATTTAAATCGAGAAAAGAAGTGACTGAAGGATTCAGTCGAATGAAAAGTTTTCGGTCAAATGAAGGACCTTTTCGGTCGAATAGAAATGCTTTCGGTCGAATGAAAATCAAGTGTGAGGAAGACAATTTCACTGAATGAATAGAACCCCTTTCAGTTGAATGGAAAAGAAGGAGTGCGAAGGAGACTATTTCACGACTGAAGGATTCAGTCGAAGGAATGTTTTTCCTTTGAATGAAAGAGTAAGATCCCCTTTTCATAAATATTAGAAAGTTTTGGGTATATTTTGAATAAGTATCTAAAGTTGAGAGAGTGTTAGTGTAATTTGCCAACTTATGACTTTGCTTTAAATAGCTTCCTTTTTCTTTGAAGCCTTTTTCTTTAGGTTCTCTTGTTTCTCTTTCTTAAAGGATGAGAGGGGGGGGGGGGGGAAGGCTTGAGAGGCTCTTTAGATTCTAAGGCGGCGCTTTAAGAATTTCGTGCCAAGAACTTACTTAAGATAAAGGATCTCGTACTTCTTGCTGTGATAAAGGAATGGTTACATAGTATCACTTGCTTATTATTGTATGACTTTGGAGTTCTGTTCGAATTGTTTCGTAATTACCTTCGTTTCTATTTGAGTTCGTAATTCATAAATTTACATTTGATCATTAAGATGAACAATCTTTTGTTAAAAATGGAGTCTTTAAGACTTTTGTAGTCACATAGTGACTTTTAGTCACATAGTGACTTTTGCAGCCACCTTAGTGGCTTTTGTAGTCACTTTACGTGGCTTTGATGACGGCTATTATGCTACCGATATGCGTTTCGTGCCTTCGGGTTTTGTGTTTACTTTCGGTCCATGATCTTTAATGATCATTTCGTATATTTGATTCGCCTTACTGACATTAATGTCATTTGCTATTGCTGGTTCGTTAAAGTAATGGCTTCGTTTTGGAATACGAATAAATATATTTGTTTTCCATAAGATTTTCCCTTACTGGGCTATTTCAACTCATCCCCGATTTGTTTGCTTTGTCCCTTACCACAGGTGGTAGACATGATTAGAAGCATGGCACGCGTGAGGAATTAGAGCTTCTATTTTGTTAACGTGTCAAACAATGTATACCTTTTGCGAACTTTACCCAAGTGTGGGTAATTTGATTTGACTTTAGATTTTTGTAATAGAATTTGGGGATGGATTATCCTTTTGTGATTAGATGGATTGTAAGAGGCTGGATTTTAATTAAGCCTCTATCTTTTGAAAATATTTTATTGATAATGGATTAGATGATCTGCTTTATATCTTGGTGTAACTGAATATTTATTAGAATGCATTGATTTTAGGATTTGAAATTATGATAACGACTCTCAAAGTAGGGGGTGTTACAAAACCGATTCAAACCGAATCGTTTAAATTACAAAACTGATGATATTTGGTTGGGTTGAAAAATTTTCAAAACGAAGGGTAAAGTTTTGGTTTGCGGTTTGACACTCAAACTAGAAGGTGCTCACCCCGAGGCCCTGTTATAGAGCAGACGTAGAAACTGATGTAAATTGTTGTCCGCCCCTTAATGGATGGATGTTGGTTCTATAATGTGGCGACAACTTCACTTAAAAAAAAAAAAGCAAGCAAATTTGGGCCTCCCACCTTGATAACGTGAATGGGCAGATCGCGCAGGCAACTTAGCTTAGTTGTCAGTGCTGTCATTTACCTGCTAAAGCTATTTTTAAACGAATTTGATTTAAAAATCAATTTTAGGCAACAAAAAGCGAACTTCACTCTAATTTGCATTTTCTGTAGCAACTATAGTGATATCTTTGGTGACTCCATATTACTAAAAAGTTTAAAAGATGTAGCACTAGGGATGAAAATGTAATCGTATTTTTGCATATTGTTTCCGCTGTTAGTTAGCTGTGAAAAACAAATTCACTTGTAGTAAAAAACAATCAAAAGAGTTACCGCTCAAGTTCAATAAAGCTCCCTATCATTACATTTATATTAAAGTAGAGACCAATCGGATCGTGGTCGTCTTCTATACTGCACGCAAAGTGTAATGTAACATTTTTTGTAGCACTCTTCCGTTACAAAAGAAGTTTTGTTCTACTATCAAAATTTATAACAATTTTTTTTTGGTCAGTAAACACATTCACAGACTTTTCCAATCAGCTCTCGGGTATCCGCTTTCTTGTTCCAATTCGTTTCGTTGTTGATAGGGGTGGCAATCACAACCCAAACCCATTTACCCGCCCAAATCCGACCACTTAAAAATTACCCAAACCCATCCATTTATATAATTGGATATAAATGGGTTAAAGATTTTGCAACCCACCAACCCATTGGTTTTCATGGTTTATAAATGAGTGCCCATTTAACCATCAACACTTTTTACAGTAATTTTTTACTTGTTTGACTAACAACTTTCCAAATAACTTAATTATCTGTTCCTTTCTCCCGGCTAATACCACACTCGTCCATTTCTTCTCTTTCTTCCCTGAGCAAACCACCAAGCCCGCCGTCACTCGCCGCCATCTCATCTCCACTCACCCGCGACGTCCACTCACCTCCACTCCTCGTTGTCGCTTCGTCACCACCACCGTCGATGCTGCCACTCCCTTGATATCTGCCAAAGCAGTGGCTTCATCACCACCAGTGTCACTACAGCGACGCCCTCACCTAATAATTCCGATGAAGGCATGGATCTTGGCTCAAATCTGGAAAGCCTTTGGGAGACAGATGATCGATCTTCAACCTGTGACGTTTGGATCTGAAATGGTCGCGGTGACGTTTTGATTTGGGGTTGTGTGTTGAGGGTGGTGAGCTGGTCGCTGCTTGCTAGGACCTTGAGTATCGGCGGTGGACGAAACAACCGATCTAACGACCGATCGGCGAGAAACTGGACGAAGCGACGTCGGGCAGCGGGGATCTAACGGGAAAGGAGGGAGGGAGGAATGAGAAGGGTAGGCAGCGAGGTTGCATCCGAAGTTAGAAGCGGACGTGGCACCGGTAGAGGGGCAGCTACGGGCAAGGGGAAAGGGGCTGGGGGCAACGCCGGTCACCTGGCTCAGGCGACGTCGCCAGAAAACGAAGGACTGACTCGGACGCTGTAACGGGTGTAAATGGGTTAAACCAACCCAGTTAATAATTGACCCAATTAACCCGCAAATAAATGGGTCTATATGGGTCAATCATCCATTTGACCCAAACTCATTTAACCCAAATCCAAACCCAACCCACCCACCCATTTTGCCAGGCCACTTGTTGATAATAGAGAACTTATTCTACGCAAAAGTTACTTGTTCTGAAAAAGTTGGCTCTGAAAAAGCCTAAAGCGAGAAAGTCAAAAATCAAAATAATTGACACGTGTTTTTCATTTGGGTATAACTTGTCATGGGGGGAAGTATCTTCATCTTCATATATGTTGATTCCTAGTACTGTTCATTTAATACTACATAAAACCCACGTGTCATCCGAAATTGGATACCTTGTCTTTGGGTTGGGGGCAGTAGGCTGCCAAACGCAAATGAAAGCCGTTTGGTAAGCAGTGACTTCACGCACCATCTTTAGGTGATGGCTATCCTGTGCTTATCCCACGTCCGCTATTCACCCAAGAACAAAATTTGGACTGCCTTTTTAGTTTACTTTCACACAGCCTAAGGGTTCTTCATCCCTTTATTTATCGTCAAACGGTGTATATTATGTCGTTAATGTACTTATTAATGAAACAATGAACGTGTAGAACAACGTATAGGGTATGAAAATACATGCCTTTTAAAGAATTTCGGTAACAAATTGAAATGTTTCGTGAATTTTTAGTTTAATTCGGCATGTGATCCTCTGGATGCTTCCCGAAAGCTCCTCTTGATTGCCTTTTTATCAAAGTCTACTAGTCAATGCTTCTCATCCGCCGTCGTCTTGACACAATCACCTTAGGCATGTATGAATTTCAACCACTTCCCACTTCTTTGTACTAGTGATCTCTCATCAGTAAAATTAGGTGCACGGCCCTAACTCCCTTGAATGTTAAACCCACTGCTCAGCATATTAACTGTCATTTGACCAAGAAAACAAACGGCCTATCCTGTAAAGGAGTGAGGCCTGAGTCCCGTGTCACCGAGAAGGCTCGCAAATAAAATTTGACTTGACTTAGGGTATGTTTGAAATTCATTTCAGTAATCAGTTTTTATTTTTAAAAAAATAAAAACTAAAATATATTTGAGTTTTATGTTTTTATGGGTTGTTTAATACAATTTCACATTTTTTCTTTCTATTTTTCCTCTATTCTCTTTTCTTTCGTTCTTCAATTCTTGAGAGTTTCTACGGAACTCCCATATTCAATAACCAGAAGTGTTCCCACCACGACAAAGGCATCTCATCTGCCACTATCCAACAACTGTTATGGCAGTAATGCATTAGCTTGTGAATTAGGCTTCATTGGTTTGATTGGATGAATGATTTGATTATTTTGGAATTTACTTGCACAAATCGGAGATACTAGCCTAATCTACGGATGAAATCTTTCAGTGGTAGATATTAGGGCTAATTGATGGATGAAATCTTTTGGTGATGTTTGTTGTAGGGACAATGACGGTCGATATGAATGTGATTTGGATTTAGAGGAGAGGTGGTGCCATGGTGGTGACCGATGTTAGAGGGTTTGGTGTTCACTAGTATTGGTAGCGGTGGTTGTAGTTATCAGCGGCTATGGTAGTTGGCGGCATTCATGAGTGTTGGTCACTAGTGGTGGTGGTGGTGGTTTATGGTGGTTAACGGTGTTGGCAAGTTTGAGTGCGTTGATCAGTGGTGGTGACAGATTGGCGGCGAGTGACTGTGGTGGTTGGCAATGTTTGCAGTTTGACGTTCGAGAGTGTTGATCATTGGTGGTGGTGGTGGTAGCATTCAACGAGTATGGTAGTTGGATATGTTAGTTGTTTGGTATTGTTGGGTGATAGGGTGTTGGTGCATCTCTAAGAAAATGAGTCCAATATAAAATGCTTTCAATAGAAGTTGAAGGTGAATCTCAAAGAGAGGGAAAAAACTGAATACTGTAACATGGAGTTTTAAAAAACAGTCTCATTTTGAAAATCGATTCATAAAACTGAAGGAAAAAAAAAACTTAAAACTGTCTGTCAAATGACTATAATTTTTTTAATTTTTAAAACGAAAAATAAAAATTATTTCAAACGCTACCTTAGAAGTTAAAAAACTCTTGTGTTAATCTACATACACATATACATAAAGTTGCTCTTTAAGGCGAAAGAGCAAAAGTAAGGCAGTAGCGAGCATGTTCCTGATACGCAGCCTAGCGATGGTTTCTCCATCTTCTAATGCGTCAAAGCAACACGCAACGTGTGAAGGTGCATGCATATTGTATGTACAAAGAATTCAGAGAACCCGGACATAAAACCGTTTATAATTTTGCCTCATAAACAATGTGATTAACTATTATCCACCACCTTGAAATTATTCATATATATATGACCATAATAGCTGACTTACCAATAAAAATAATGGCAATAATATCACCTCAATTAGGGACCCAAAAGAATAGTAGTAGTAGTAGTGGTTAGCTGTAACGTTCGCCGACGGCCCCATAGAGAAACATTTTGATAGACTGACGAGAGAGAGTTCAACAGAGAAAGGCCGCGTTAGCGTTGGTGATTTTGACTTGTGGAATTAGTCTTCAGTCAGCTCAGCTGGTCTTCACTTCTGCGCTCTGTCTAACCGACTTCACTCAGTCCACTAGCTTCCACTTGGCCCTCAAGCAAACTCATCCAAAACGTGCTCCACTCCTCCGCTAATTTTCTATTACACCGCCTCCACACACAATATATGTCTTAAATACTAGTGACTTGGCCAACCGTCTTACCTTTATTTCCCCACACTTGTCACGCAGCTTCCCTTTGCCCTCCGTCCGCCCACCCTTTATAAACCCGAACTACCACTCTCTAATGGCTCACTCTCATACTCGGTCTTCACCTTTCTCTCTCGACACTTCTCTGCTGCTCTCTCTGATCTGGTCTATATAGTAATCTCTGTATTTTCTGTGAGTTGACTCGGCTAGTAATGGCTCTTGAGGCTTTGAATTCCCCAACAACACCAGCACCTTCGTTCAGCAACCGGTATTTGGAGTCTTGGACCAAGGGCAAGCGCTCGAAGCGACCGCGTATGGATCACCAACCGACTGAAGAGGAGTATCTGGCTCTCTGCCTTATCATGCTCGCACGAGGCGGGGGCGGGGGTGGCGGTGCTGTGTCCAACTCCACCCCTTCCACCTCCTCGCAGCGCAACCACCAGCCGTTGACTCCACCGCGGCCGCAGCCGCAGTCGGTTTCGTCGGAACCCAAGCTTGTCCACAAGTGCAGCGTGTGTGACAAGGCTTTTGGGTCTTATCAGGCGCTGGGTGGACACAAGGCCAGTCACCGGAGGCAAGCCGGCGGCGACGAGAATTCCACCACTTCCACGACCACCACCACCACCACAGCAACCGCGGCAGCGGCCGCAGCCAACGGCGGGGGTAGGACCCACGAGTGCTCCATCTGCCACAAGTCCTTCCCCACCGGACAGGCCTTGGGAGGTCACAAGCGGCGCCACTACGATGGCGGCGTCGCCGCCAACAGCAGTGCTGTGACTTCATCGGAGGGCGTGGGGTCCACTAACACCCACCGCGGTTTCGACCTGAACCTGCCGGCCTTGCCGGAATTCTGGCCCGGCCTGGGCGACGACGAGGTGGAAAGTCCTCACCCGGCGAAAAAACTCCGGCTTGATCTGCCGGCGAAAGTGGAAATCTTTTAGATAATAGCTTAGATCCTTGGGATGTTATAGTTAGAAAGGATTTTTAGGAATTTAATTGATTGGTAGCTTTTTAATGTAATTTCAGTTTCTCCATGTTTGTTAAACTGTCTTTGTATAGAGTTTGAAGGTTTACTCTCTCCCTTATCCTTCATACCCAATATTTGATTCAATTCATTAGAATTTTTGTACCAAATTATGGTCATTACGGTGCATAGATGCTGAAATTTCCGTGCATCAGACGCAAATGACATGGCTTTCTGTTGAATGGTTTTTGATCTCTAAAAAAGAAAGGAAAGAAAAAACAGAAACAAAAACTTGAATGGAATGTGACAATATACAATCAACTAATAATAAGATAAGTGAATAATGATTCTTTTTATCCCTTACTTAAAAATTCTTTTTTCTCGTTAATTTGTAAAATACATTTACCGGTACTTTCAAGATTTTCTCGGTCGCCGTTGGTTAAAAGGGGTGGGGGTGTTGGACGGTCTACCCGTTTGATAAGGTTCAATTAAGGGCCACTTGAGCACGACTGTGCAATATATTTAGGGAAGGCAACCATTGTGCATATCAACTTTCAAAATGTGGAGAGTAACAGAGGGAGTCTTTTGTGTATCTTTTGCAACCACCGGATGTGGTTCTCCCTCTTTTAGCTAATGATGTAGCACAAGTTGTCCAGTTTAGGGGCTGATTTTATTTTTGTACTATCTTTCTGATTTACCAAAAAAAAAAAATCTAGGCAGTGTCCAACTGTCCATGAGGTTCATGCTCATGCCATGCGGGTGTCAACTAGAGTACTACGTACTCAAATAACATACCATAAATAATTGTCGCTAAAATTCTAAACCGACTTCAAATATACATTTCTAATACAACAATTATGGCAAAAAGATGTTATGCCAGAATAACATGCTGATGAGGGGTTTGAGGGCAGGAGGGATGTATGTTTTAAGTATTGTTAATTAATTAGGTGGTGGATAAGAAGATTGCTATAGAGGTGGTTGTGTTTGGGACAGAGCTGATGAGGATAACAAGTGGCATTACTTTTATTCAAAGCTCATTCATTTTGGAACGGTAGTGAGGTTGAGTCATCTTCCTAGTCATCCTCGCACACCAATCTCCTTTAAAGTCTTCGATATTAGGTTGGCAATGTTTCTTAAGCAGACGATGGACGAAGATCCTCCAGACCAATACAAATTATTACTTTGTATTAAGTTCTTTTACCGATAAAAGATTGTCATCATAAACTTTAAAATATAACGTTAAAATACTTTTAACAATAATTTTTATCCAATAAAACCGTTACGACAGACTTGCTATACAGCAGACTAGACTCTTCTATATAATTTTTTTGTTGTTGCTAAATGCATTATAATGAGAAGATATTACTACTATAAGTGTAAGCAACATTACAAAACACTTTTAATGATAACTTTTTTGTCACAAAAGCTATTTATAGCAAATGATCCTTATCCATATATACCTGTTTTGTGCAAGGTTTTAAACATTACAAGGCAATTCCGTGGATTATAATACTTCTTTTCCTTTTTTGGAGCAAGTAAACCTTTTTTTGTCCTAACAATAAATATTTACGGGAAAGACTACAGAGCAATTAGTTATACCAAGCACGTAAAAATTATTAGAAAATTAATACACGTACAGTGATGACATCCCCATCTGATAGACACCACAGTAGACAAATTAGCTTACAGAGGAAAAGCCCGCAAAAAATAATGACGTAATATAAAAGCTATTGATTTGGCTTGCCAAACCAATAGAGGGAAAATGAACGAAAAAAGAAAGAGGATCTTCCGTGACCGGTTACCAGGCCACCACCTGCTGGAGGGACTCGGTGGTGGCAGCGAAAACGGGCTTTTCTTGTTTTGCCTTTTTGAGGGAGAGAGAGGAAGACGGGAACATAGAGTTCTATATAGAATATGGAGCAAATAAACACAAGAGAGACGTATTCCTCGTATAGAAAATGACTCAAACCCTAGCTCTTAAACAAGGATAACGAGTCTTCCATTGTTTCATAATACAAAGTATTATTTTGTTTGTTGAATCAAACTTTAGGGTGCTGAATTTTAGATGTATTGTTCGGATTACTTGAAATTAAAGTTTTCTTTGCTTGGATTGAGGGAGAATTGAGCTTTGACGAGTTATGCGATATCTCAAGAAGTCAAACTTGATATAAGCTTTTACATCGATTTCTTGAGTTCAATTTAATTAAACGCCATGAAACCATATTTGCATGAAACAAGAAAAGATGTAACTTTGAGGTGAGTTTAGCTTGACCTATGAAGCAATACTCACTTAGATTGTGATACTTACCCATAACTAAGGACAAAGGGGTGATAGGAGAAGAATTAGTTCTGGAACTAATAGAAACTATTGGGCGATATGAGAACAACGATCCTTAGATATATTAAAAATTAACTCACTGCCTCCCTTAGTCCCTTCTTCGATTAAGTTAGCCTTCCTTAATTCAAAAGTCTGAATCCTCATTAACTATGTTATAATATTTACTCACCAAACTATCTCCTTTTTTGGCTTTCATGGAATAATGTATCCTCCGTCCAAAAGATCACGCGTATTGCTAAAGTTAACATAGCTTATGTCAAGGCAACATCTCCATATGGATAGTTGTACTGCATGCTCGTTGTACATTACTTTAATCAAATTTCGTAAGCCTTAACAATATACCTAGCCATTCAACAAAGCGTGAATATTACAGAACTAGTGACGTAGTTCCACAGCCTTCACCAGATACCTTCTCCGGATCCACCCATTGACTTCTCAGCTGTACATACTTCAGCAGCAAAATTACCTGAATCTTTCTTTGATTAGGGCAATCCAAATCTTGAACATTCACCATAACTGCTCCTTCAATCGTGGGTAAACACCTAAATTCAAGAAGTCGGTGGTTTGTCGTAGGTTGGCAGCCTGCACGTAAATTGCAGCTCTGGTCTCCTTGCCAAGTGTTACAATCCCATATCTTAAGGATATAAACAAGAGAAGTACTGACAAACCAAAACGAAAAGTCTCAAAAGACCTCGAACTTTCCGCCTAACTCCATACCTTAACTTGCAAGATTACATCGGCGAAGCCCATGAAAATTGCTTTCAACTTGTTCAGGGAGTAGAAAAGGGGAGAAGCAAAGGGATTGCGTGTATAAGACAACTTCAATCATAAATTCTGAAGTAATTAATTTTATAGCTCTATGTCACAATTTAATTGTTGAGCAATGGTGTTCATATGGCAATTGTTGTACAATGGCTTCTTAGCCATCCCTCCAGAATGACGATCATATCTTAGTTAAATTGTTGTCCAAATATTTATCATCACTCTTTATCGGTCGTTGCAACATCACATGGAAACTACCGTTAAGATCAAGGCTGAGGTGTCAAGAATTACTCTTTAACGACATTAATTGATCGATGTTTAGTGGCATGTAGATGAGTTCTTTTTTGCACGAGTTTTTATGATGGTAAAATAAAAGTCTAGGTCGATCAGGAGAATGCAAATAAAAGATTTAGGCTGCAACGCTGGTAAAATGAACAGTCCACGCGCCACTAGTTGCCAATTAGAATTTTTTTCAAATACGGAAAATAAGGCAAGTAAAGGGAGTCAATGCCGTACAACCGCATCGTAAAAGTCTAGTCGTCTCTTTCTGCGTGGACCACGGCAGTCCTATCTCTCACCTCTTTGTGGTATCATTCGATAATGAGAGCCCACTACTATAATTCTTTGAACTAATTTTGATCACTCAAGTTAAATTGCGGTCTACTGGGATAGCTCGGGCCAATGACACGATCTCCATTGTTTCATTGCCGAGTCAACGAAGTAGAACAATCATACGAGATAAGAGTTGGTAATAGTCTACAACTTGTAGACCTCAAACATATACTTCAAGATGCATATGAATAGAAGTACTCTAAGATTAGGGAATACTAACAAGAATTAGAAGAAAATGTCATTGAGATGACAATTTCACAGCTAAGGATTGAGACCAGGGAAGCATAAAGTACACTACTTGAACGCTATTTCTACCGTGAATTGTAAAGTTATGAATATAATTTTTCTTTACTACGTCCAGTTGAGACAACTCTTAGAATGACAATCATTAGGACTAGAATATTACGTCAAGCATAAGATTTTTCTTAGCCCAAACATTCTGTCCTCGTAAGATCAGACTTGTGGCCTTGTTTACGATAATCTTTTACTACCAAATTATAACTTTAGTGTGATTGTTCAAAGTTAACATTTTAAGATGCGAGAGTTAAACAAGTGAGAAAGCGAACCACTAAAGTAGAATAAGCTCACGTAGCACTAGGCGCAGTTGCCCCCACCAGCAACTGGTGCCAATTAATTCCAAGTGCAGTACAACCGAATGAGAGCCTGAAGTGAAACCAGGGTCAGAAGAGATGTTTCTTTAATCAAGTCACGTTGGACCAAGAGAAGTTTCCTCTTGTTCACGAGCAGGTAAACGATATTTCCAAGAAGCTTCTTTCGATTCGTACTAGCTACGGCTTATTGTATGATGGTAAGGTTAGACTTTCATTGCTGCCCTTCTCCTTCGGTGAGCCACTGGAGTTGAAGTCAATCTCTTGATATATTGTCTTGTTAAGGTAAAAAATAAGGGGGGAAGTTGTCCGAATTGGAGTGAGCAAACGAGGGGGAAGAAGCATGCCAAGTGCATTGAATGAAGACTAAGAGGGTGTTTGGAATTAATTATGGGATGATCAAACCTGATTTAATCTAGATTAAATCAGGTCTATGTATGGGAGTAAGATTGTTCTTTTACAAGTAAAGGCCGTGTTCAGTCTATTACACATATTGGGAGCGAGCATTCTAAAACTTGACTTCTTCAAAATAGATTTAAAGTTTACTCTGATTTGTTATTGTATTTGATTGGCTCGTTCATTATGTATATTGTGCGATTGTGTTTGTAACGAAGTCAATCATGAGCTACTTGGACGAGTTGAAATTCTATGGGTTACATATACTTTGTTAATCAGCAAAAAATCCCATTATGCTAACTTAAATAGGAAATCATTTCGTATTATGTTGCCTATTATTCCACTGTCTAAGGGTCTGTTTGACAGAATTTTTTTTTTTTTTTCAGTTTTTAAAGAGTAGCTTAATTTTATTTTTTTTTACAAAAACAAGTGGGTGTTTGATAACCCTTTTTTTTAGTTTTTTTTTTTTGGTGTTTGGTAACCCTTTTTATTTTGACTTTTTTTGTGGTGGTTTGTGGTGGCGGTGGTGGGGCCTAGCGGCGGCCGGCGGTGGTCACCGCAGGTGGCCGGCGGTTGTCCCAGCAGTTGCCGGCGGCCTGAGGTGGCCGCCGGTGGCCGGAGGTGGCTGCCTCCCGGTGGTGGTTGTCGGCGGCCGGAGGTGGCTGTCGGGCGGCGGTGGGCGATGGCTGCCAGAGGTGGTGGCTGTAGGCGGTGGCTGCTGCCCCGTGGTGGTTGCTGGCTACCGGAGGTGGCTGTCGGGAGGCGGAGGGCAGTGGCTGCCGGCGGTGGGTGCGTTGGAGGTCTCCAAAAAAAATTTAAAGTGAAAACCAAAAGAGCTTTTTCCTCTTTTTTTTTTGCTCTACAATTTAAAAAGCCACTTATTAAATTGAAAAAAAAAAGTGTTACCAAACACTCCTATTTTTTCCAATTTTTAAAACTGAAAAAAAGAACAAAAAAAAACCGTGTCAAACGGCCCCTAAGTTTAAGATTTTCTGTTCTCTTTTTTACTTTGATGAAAATGATTTTCTTAAAAATGGTGGTGTGTACGTCAATAAGGATGGAAGCCTGAAAAAAGAATCAACGAGTTCCGGTTGTTTTTTTCGTAAACTATTCTTAGATACACCACCTTAAATAAATATATTGCTTTTACCAAAATCACGTAAAGCGAATTGCTTTATGTGGTTTTCTTAAAAGCTAACCCTCCATTTATCAAAACTACGTAAAGTAACTCTTTCAAAACACCATCACTCATCACGAGCGAGGATAAAGTACATTTTTTTTTCTCATCAACGCACGAAAAACTAGTCGAGGTCTAATAGCCTATAGTTGCATACCCTCAAGTTCCCTTACACCTTTTCTTAATTCGAACAATAATGTCAAGGAACCCAACAATAAGCACACCGAGCGTAGCTCCAACAAAACCATATGTAAAATCAATGTACAAACGGCTGACAAAAACAACAAACTGAAGAATGACCTGAGGACAATCTACCATTGCTCACACCATGACTCCGTTAGTTACTTCTTTTCTTTTTTTTTTCTTATGTTCGTCAGGTCATTACAATTTACATAACACAAAAAAGAAGATTAAGAAAGAAATAAACTATACAACATCAAGGAGAGGAGCTGCAAGATGTTTTCAAAAGGCTGCAGATATTCAAGGATAAGGGAGAAATAGATGCGAAAAGTGCTAAAGATCTATCGACTAAGGAGTTCAATTCCCAACGCCCTTTAGCATATTTAACAAGAGTGTGCAAGTACTTGCTTGGAGCAACCAAATAGTCAAATATTTATACACTTAGAGCGATGACCACTTGACAGATCTGGAGGCAAACAAAAGCGCGCATATGCATGCTTGGCACAACCACAACCAGGGCTCGACTCATTTGAAATGGCGGATACAATTTGCGTAGTCCACACGAAGATGTAATTTGAAACAAAAAAAAAGAAGATAAAAAAAAAATCAAGGAGATATGAGTCACTATGGCAAAAAGAAAAACAAGAAGACTCCGTTAGTTAAACCAACGAGTCCAGTGCTATATTCGACTATTGACTTACCGAGTCCCACAAAACCTACACCATCAACGAACCACACACCCCTAATCTTTGAGGGCAAACCACGTTTGAATGACCAAGGGACGTCAAGACATCACCTTTACAGCCGAATCGCCACTAAAGGGTTAACTAAACACTAAAGTTATGATGAAGGTCGCCGGAATAGTGCCCTCAAAACCAAAACCCTCTAACACCGTATGGCCAGACCTGGATCAAAGACCATGAGGATGCACTGGCATGAATAGATGCGACGTGGAGGGAGTAATGTGATTTGACCAAGTAAATTGTAGAGTCCCCGCAAGGAAGGAAAATGCTGACGGTTGATACGTTAATTAGCGGCGGTGTTTTGACTGGTGAAAGTGGTGAAGTTACAGTTGTTGAAGATTTTGCAGCAAATCCGCGCGGCGGTGAAGTTTGAAGCTTACGAGCTGGATTCCGAAACGCAGAAGATGGATTGCATGGAAAGCATTGGAGATCCGCGTCTTGTTTCTCGGTAGAAGTGACCATTCATGTGCCAGCCAGCGAATGATTTTCCTGAAGGCCTAATTCTATCTACTTCACTGATGACTGTAGCGACGGGTCCTGTCTATCTACTTCACCGATGACTGGCCTCCTGCTAATTTTCCTTATTACAAGGCTTGTGATATGGGTATCTAGGACTTGGAAAGTTTCTCAGTCATCCCGCATTATCAGTCTCCATTGAAGTTCATACAACCACCACACATCTGGGGATGCATACTGGGATTGGAGGTGGTCGACAGATTCGGATTTCCAGATTTACTAGTATTATGATTTGTCTTAGCAGGTTGGAATGCGAACCTGCATACATAACAGCGATCTACCTTCCTCAGCCTAGCTAACCAAGGTAATTACATTCGAAGAGGTGGAAGCAAAGGGATAACGCGTTCTCGATAGAGTTGTCAATGGGCCGGGCTTGGGCCGGCCCGGCCCAGGCCTAGCGGGCCTCCAATGAAATCGGGCCAGGGCCGGGCCTCACAAATAAAAACGGGCCGGGCCGGGCCTAAACCTGGGATATATGGGCCCAGGCCATAGGCCCAATATTTAGGGCCGGGCTTGGGCCGGGCCCGGGCCCAATCCATTTTTTTCCTTTCTTCCCAACTTTTTATTATAAAGACTTCTTCTTCAACAAATGGCAAAGTTTTTGTAAACGGACCACTGAGTATACAATCACTTTTTCACGAATTAACCCCATTTCGAAAAGGCAAATTGATGTTGATTGACCATTAACCACGGATTAAGTACAAAAACTAGTTGTTCTAACCCATACATACTGATTTTAAGTGCAAAATTCAATCTCTTTCATAATATGGTGTAAAACCTGTAAATGTCAAAGAAAAATATAGTAGATCAAACAAAAACAATAACGAGATCGAAGAAGATAAAATAACATCTTTTCTTGTTACATTCAAATTCTTTGGTCATTTAAAGAAACATGAGATTATTCTTCAAGGCTCTTTAACACGTCACTCACTTCATGAAATTAAATTTAGAATTCGATTCACCTCTTTTGGTTTGAAACAAAAAGAATACATAATTTTTATTTATGTTTAGAATACATGATAATTGTTTTTATAATTATTCCCTTAGCTTGTGATGTAGAACACAAAGCAAATTCTGTAAAATACATTAAATGAAAGCCCACTCAAAAATCATCAAAAACACGTCACAGTCACCACACACCCATACTTCTCTGCGTATGTTAAAGAAAATACTGATCATATGAATTTAATAACACCTCAAAAACTATTAATTTAACTAAAAAGATCCAAAATATCAAAAAAATAATAATGTAATAAAATAGACTTCAAAAAAAATAGAAAAAAAAAAAATTAGGGGGGGCTAACGGGGCCGGGCCGGGCCAAAAAAAGGCCGTTTTAGGGCCGGGCCGGGCCCGTTTCTCAAAGAATTCGGCCTGGCCCTGGCCCAAGCCCTAAGGGTTAGGGCCAGCCCAGGCCCAAAAACGGGCCGGACCAACCCGGGCCAAAAACGGGCCTGGCCGGGCCAGCCCGCGGGCCACCCGGCCCATTTGACATCTCTAGAGCAACTTGCTTACTGCCACTCCTAGGGACCAATTCTTGGTATAGCTTTTTCCATATTTTATCGGGAAAATTAGGATTAGAGGAGTTTTGGGGTAAAATATTTGTAGATGGTGGGTTTAATTTGAGAAATTGTGAAAAAGTGGAGTTATTTTTAGAAATTTCTAAAAAAGGGGATGAGATAAAAAAAAAATAGGTTTTTTGAAATCATTACTTTTCCAATCCCCAAATTACCCCTCCCCCAATATTGTTTGACCCATAATCAGAAGTTCCCTTTTCATCTCTTTCCACAAAACATATTCCAAATTCCCTCCAAAAATACTTCCAACCCCCCCCATGTCTGGCTGTCATCCCCACCCCACCCGCCTACCCACGCATAAGTGGATGGCCTTGCAGGAATACTGGGTCCCATGTATAACAGCGGCGATGATGTGTAAACGGATTAAGTGACACAAGTCATTTTCTGCAGAAACACAAGTTTGTTTATGCAAAGGTGCTTGTCGGATTCTGCTGATGCTCAAGTCATTTTATACAGTACACATGGGAGGGCACAAGTGCTGCTTTTGCTTTGGTGGGACTCCTAAAAAAGAGGACCTTGCAGGAACTATACTTTCCCTTGCTAAAGGGGTTGGGATCTTTGATGGATCCGGTTTATCCGTTTTGTAATGAAAAGTATAACTTTTTTGTAACCTCTCCATTAGGCCGGATTTTATCGACCCCCGATTACTTGTTTGTTGTGGAGAAACTGATCCGATTCGAAGTTGTTGATGTGTTTACCAATCAATCATATAAGAACGGTTCTACACGGTTTAGGTGACACAAGTTATTTTCTTCAGAAACACAAGTCCTTTTATGCGAAGGCACTCATTGGATTCTGTCGATGCTCAAGTCGTTTTCTGCAGATGCAATACTAACTTTGCCTATGTGAAGAGCTTAAAGCACCTCTTAGTTTTGCCTCGTGTACATATGATAGGGCACAATACGACATAGGTTGTGAATTCCATTCACGCCAAGAAGTGAAGAAGGATCCAAAAAAATGACACGCTTTCTCTGGTGCTGCTTTTGCTTCGGTGGGACTCTTAAAAAAAGTGGACCTTGCAGGAACTATACCTTCCCTTGCTAACGGGGTTGGGATATTTGATGGATCCGTTTTGTAACAAAAAGCATAGTGTTATGTGTTTGTTGTCATATGGGAGAATCAACTTCCTAAGAAAATTTGGACCGATGATGTGACTACTAAACTTGATCGAATGTGGATTGATCTGATGTCACTGAAGAGGAGGGCGTAGACTTTAATATAGCTCTAGCGGAGTTGTGATTAGAAAAAAACTACATTACAGATTAAAGGGTGTGTAAAGCATAGAGAAACGAACACATAAAATACGCCTTAGCTAGCTCGGAATTGGCCCATTGTGTGGAAATGTGTGATTCTATGGTCCCTTTTTCCTTACTCAACTATGGAACAACCTTGCCTGGGTTCATATTTAATGGGAGTATGACAAAGAAAAGGCATACTGAAATAACCTTACATTCATATGATACTTCTCTTGCTATCAAGTAATGTGTAACAACTGCAGAAAGGAGAAACAAGAACTTATGGAACACATGTTGTCAAAGAATGCAGATTCTGATCTTCCCACTTTAGCCCAAGTGAGTTACAGATGAATCCAAGTTCTGTGCATGGGTACCATAAAAAGTTGCCCATGTATAATCAAACAAATTAAAGGAACATAATCTTGAACGCGGGTAGTTCATCATGTCACTAATAGATTTTGCATTTGGATGAAGGAAACGCTACTCATTTGGGGTGACAAAGATAATGTCTTCCCTCTGCCATTGGCATATCAGTTGCAGCGGTACAGTAATGTAAATCTAAATATGACTTAGGGGGGTTGGTGGGTGGGTAGGGGTAGGGTGGCGCGTGGGGTAGGGGTGGGAAAGACAAGGGGCATGTGAGTAATGCAGAGTGTCAAATTGGAGGGGAATATGGGGGATGGGTACTTTGGGTAGAGCAAATTAATAGGGTTGGTAGGTTTACTTTGACACAAGTCAATTTCCGCAACAATGCAAGTCCTGATACGTAAAGATGCATGTCATTTTGTGTAGATATTCAAGTCGTTTCTTCTCTTGTAACCAATTCAATAGAAACTTTGCCCTATTTGTGAATGAAGACGTGATTTTGGAGTTCTTACAGCTCTTCCTTTGCAAATTGGGCAAGCTTGACTGTCAATGGTACTAAAATTCGTGCTACACCATAATGGCACCACGTGTATAAGATATAGCCAAAAGAACTATTTTTGTCACTATAAAATGGCACCATGTTTTTACCAAGAAAATCTACATCAAATTGTGCTATGTTATAAGCTCTTCCCTTAGGCAAAATTTCTATTTTATTGGTTAGAAACGATTTGAATATCTGCACAAACTGACAAGCATCTTTGCATATCTGTACTTGCATTCTTGCAGAAAATGACTTGTGTTAAAGTAAACCATCATTACACCGTATTAGCTTAAGAACAAAAGTGCTGCATTTTCTGTTTGTTGTCCTACGGGAGAAACAACTTCCTGAGCGTTGTAAGAGAATATCAATGTCTGTCTATAGGAGAATCAACTTCTTGGCTAGATAAAGGGCGACCATGCCACTGAGTGAACATGCAAAACCCCAAAATCCTAAGCAAGCCTCTAAATCCAATGAAGTCGTTGTCGCTGATTAATAGTAACAACTAGTGTTAATTCTTCACCGCAATTTATTGCAGTGGCTCCATTTCAATACAACACTAGATACTGATTTTAGTTTTCATAAGAGCTTGATAGAGTTAGTATTGGTTCTTCATATAGCATGCTCTAATAGTTAACATTTGGCCTAAATTACAAATCTCATCTTGCAACCCAACCAAACAGCAGAAGACACATATAGGTTCCAAACAGTATTCCAAGCTGAAGTCATTCCCCTTACCCCACCTCCCTTTGGTTTCAAGAGCAACAGTTCTAATGGCACAAGGTGTTCACACATTACAAGAACCAGAAACAAAAAAGATGTATACCTCCAACCTTCAAATGTTGAAGTAGCTATTTTGCCTCCAATAATTTCCCTCTTTCTTTTCGGGACTTGCCTTTAGTTGTTGCTAACACAAGCATCACCATTTCAACTTTCTCTAATGGAAAAGACAACATAAATCAAAGTTGGTTTCAATAAAAGAAAAATAAATAACATCATTTTCTACAAGTTGCATAACACAATTTCAACTTTTTTCTCAAAGCATTTCATCAAATAGTTGGCAGACAAATCTACCAAATGCATAAAAAATCAGAATGAAGTCAGACAAATGCATGAAAGTTGGTCTAAAATTTCTCAAAGGTTCACGTCCTCAATGTTGTGCAAGAGCTCCATATACATGTCACACTTTTGAAGGGCATCATCCTTTTCTTTCTTCACCTTTTCGAGCTTAGCTGTAAGAGCCTCAACATCTATAGAACTAATAGAGGTGGCATCACCATCTGAAGAACAGGTGCTGCCATATATCTTGTCTGCCCAAGGGAAGAAATTCTTGCATTCCTGCGAAGAAATGAATAACAAATGGGCTAAAAACTGATGGAGAATAAAGACAATCATTACATGCTAAGCTTACATTAACCAAGGAAACACTTACAAGCTTGGGGCATCTATAGAAGTGACGCCCAATGTCAATCTTAGAATGTGAAACATCAAGCTCACATGATTTTTCACAGAGTGGGTATGCATACACAGGATTCTCCAACATAGAAAATATACAATATCAAAACACGTAAGCAATAAGTAGAAGATAAAATTGTAGAAAAGACAACTCCAATATATACTTATTAAAAAGACTCCTTACCTTTTTGCAAATATCACTTTCTCTACGGAAGGTATCAAAAGCTCTTTCAGCCTCTTCTCTAAAAGAGAAAGAACACTGAAACCCATTTCTATAGAAGTCTGATCAAAACATTCTTCAAAAGTGAAATAAATTACTGGTTTTTGACTAAAAAATGCAACATATGCTTTTCCTGCCATATTCTTCTTCTCCCTAAACGAAATACATGAAGAGGAATTACGAATCCTTAATTTCCAAAAACAAAAGGGAATTTTTTTTTTCTATAGAAATAAAGCCCTAAGTTCACAACTGAGAAAGAGAGTCAGGGGTGATAAAAATGTGTAGAAGAAAATAACAATTCCTCTTTACACTTAAGAGATACAAAATCAAATGATACTTACACCGAAGGCAACAATGCCCAACACCGCCGTTGTTAAATTTCAATGGTCGTGTGTGACACAAAGAGAGAGTGAGAGAGCCATGTCAGAGAGTAGCACGAAACTGAGGGAGAGAGATGGAATACATTGGGGAGAAGGTGAGAGAGAAGACTGATTTGGAGAGAGGGAAAGCTCTCAGGCATGGGGAAGGGACTGTAACAGGGGGGTCATTCTTTTGGGGCCAGGGGTAATTTGGGAAGAACAAATTAAAGGAGATCAAAAAACCCATTTTTTCCTAACATTTTCCCTTGTTCAGAAATTTTAAATAGTTGTCTCACTTTTTCACAATTTTTCAAAACAAACTTACCTTTTATAAAGTTTTTACCCCCAAACCCCTCATTTCTTAATTTTTCCTATTTTATCATCTCATAAATATGAGTCAGAGATATGGATATATCCATTTTATGCCAAAATAGATTACTCTTTTTATTTGTAAATATGTATTTTTAACGGGTATGATTATCCTTGTCTTTGTTTATGTCTTGGGTTGGAACAAATTACTATAATTTGTCCCCGCCTACGAATTAGGAGACATTTTTCACAAATTTTACGAACAGAAGCCCTTATTTTCATATTTACCGCTCCTTATCTTAATTCTGAATCTACTTCTTGGAAGAAAATAAATTTCTTTGAAATTTTTCATCTTGAATCTTATTCCCACGAACCCGAACCGGATGTTGAAGTTTAAAAACACTGATCTAATCCTTCACCTAATCCTTCGAAGCCTTGTAACTGGTACATCATTGATGAAATTGAAATGGTTGGTGCGAGAGAGGCCGCCTTAAGGTTTCGCGGCATCAGGTCCCATGAGGCCACATGTTAACATTTTCACTGTCCTGGTGAAACCAATTGTTGTATTGGTGACTAGGTGCGCTTCTTGCCGGAGTCCGCTTTTGTCCTGAATCGAGACTTTTGGAAAAGGCATGATTCCCCCTTGGGAGCACTATCATCCGAAGGGAAAATTACAAAAAAATGGGTTTATGGGTAAAATATTTGTAGATAAGGGGTTTATTTTGGAAAATTGTGAAAAAGTGGGGTGACTTTTCAAAATTTCTGAACAATGGGTAGACTTAAGAAAAAATGGATTTTTTAAAATCAACTAATCTGGACTTCCCAGATTACCCTTCCCGCCAAAATCGTTGGCCTCTGTTCTAGTACAAGTCATTTTCTGCAAGAAAGCAAGTATGGTTATGCAAAAATACTTGTCAGTTTGTACAGATATACAAGTCGTTTCTGCCATTCGAACTGATGCAATACTAACTTTGTCCTAGAGAAGGGCTTATATTATAGCACCCAAAGATTTACCTGATATGAACATAAATCTTGGCAGATTTGTGGGAGTCATTCCCAAATGACGTTGATTCTCCGTAAAACTTATGCTGAAAAATCACTCGGACTAATCTCATTAGCACTCTAATTACTTTTAATCAACACTCAACCAAAGAAACTGTTTCCAAGAACACCCAGATTAGGTTTTATCTAAACTTCTATATCGTTCTGACTGTAAATTTGTATTTCCTAAGATACTTTTGAGATGCATAAAACTATAAAGAGTTTTGTGGTAATGCTTTAATGAAGACTAGTAGTGCTTGAAATTTTGGAGCATGTCAAGCATATAATCAGTATTGACAACAAACCATTCAATGTTCCCTTCATCGCCAGTATAGACAAAAGATAGTGCTCCATGGTGCCAATAATTATCATTAGTAAGATACTTTTGGTAGAAGATTTTGGAGCTCTTGGGTTGGAATATGAAGTTGTCTAAAACTTGGGAGAAAAAATAGATTTTGTATGGAAATATTGGTTTTGTTTTGTTGGCTTGTTTTGGAAGTGAAGTTTGATAGGCATTAGCGAGAAAGTATGTTAACACTGATTCAAGATCTATGTATATTGTACCCCACCCTGTTCATTTTAGGTAAATCTTTGGGTGCTCTAATATAAGCCCTTATCTTAGGCAAAGTTAGTATTGTATCAGTTTGAATGACAGAAACTACTTGTATATCTGCACAAACTGACAAGTATTTTTGCATAACCGTACTTGCGTTCTTGCAGAAAAAGACTTGTACCAGAACAGTGGCCAACGATTTTGGCGGGAAGGGTAATCTGGGAAGTCCAGATTAGTTGATTTTAAAAAATCCATTTTTTCTTAAGTCTTCCCATTGTTCAGAAATTTTGAAAAGTCACCCCACTTTTTCACAATTTTCCAAAATAAACCCCTCATCCACAAATATTTAAACCCAAAACCCACTTTTTTGTAATTTTCCCTCATCCGAATCGCTCTCTTTTTAATACTGCTTACGATTAGGGCTTCTAGTACCAATTCCTACGAATCATTCCCACAAAACACATAATTAGTGGTCTTTTTGGTAAGAACTTTTGCTTTGTACAGGTTCGTGGTCGCGCCTATTTCATAGTAAAGTTCAAGCCTTTCGTTACCTCCGGGTGCTTGTAAATCAAGTTTGGTACATGTTTGCACTTTAGGAAACTAGGGTTTTTTAATTATGATGTCAACTAGTATTCTTGTTTTATTAAATGGCTATCAACTCGTGGGTCACTGGTTCCGCTGGTTTTTTTTTTTTTTTATGGTTTTGCAAGGTTTTACTTTGATCTTTTCAGTTACTGTGTTTTTGTTAATTAGCCGTCTGGTTAACTTCTGTAGTCTGTACGCACCACTGAATTTTTGTTGATCTAGGCAACAAAGGAAGGGAGAGATCTCCAGTTTGAATATGGGTAAGATTGCACCATTGCCATTTCCTGGCGCGGTTTAGAAGACCTTCTTTGACGAGGATTGCATGATACTGCTCGCATTCATAATGCCAGAATGGCCGACTTCATGAGAATGATCCACCTGACTCCTTTTTATACAATATCGATGCGTAGTTTGAGGAGATTACTCTTCATTAGTTTGGCTTTCATCAGCCCAAGGAAAATTTTTGCTTGCTGAGGCTCGACTGATGAACATGGGGAAGATTCTTCTGGCCTATGTGGAGACTAGACATGTTATGAATTGGAGATATGCCTTGCCATTACAAAGCCAAATCTCGAGAAGTTAAGCTGAGAAAGATTGCCTTCTCCTCCACTGCATACCGCCTATGGTTGAAACGAAATGTCTGAAGCAGAGAAACTCCAGAAGCAGAGGACGTAATGACTACTTCATACAAGGAAGAGTGAACATTCGGGCCGAAGTTCCAAGAATCCCTGATAACTGGGCCCTATATGTCTTCATTGCCGGATCTATTCAGTAATGATGATTAAATTGTCCATACCCGAGGCCTGACTTAGGTTAGTACCTGGTTGAATGATCCTTTGTTTCTTTGTACCAGTTTGAATATAGTCATCCTCATGTTTTGAATTGTTAGTTTGCATGTGTACTCGATGCTTGTTCTTCACCTGTCAGATGGTCTGTTAGGACCCAATTTCATAGTTTTGTTTCCTGAGCGTTCACTAATTTGTTAGCATTCTTGCGGAATAAAATAACACTATTGGCTTACGTCGATCATGATTGATCAAGTATTATTGTCTCTTCACGATCCAAATGCTTTCACCAATATAGACCTTCTTCACCAAGTTTTATGCCTCAGGAACTTACGCATCTAAATCCATGCAACCCTTCTCATTGATGTTGTTGTGAATTTTTGTAAGTAAAAGAGTTTTTAGGCATTTTCAAGTTTCTTTATGATGAGAAATAATGGAATTCACAGGTACCAAAATGTTAGGCTAAGAGCTCTTAATGTTTTAGAAAATCCTTTTATACAAACTTCCATCCATCTTGGAAGATATGTCTTCCCATAACTACCATGTAACTTATTAGAAATAAACTACACACAACCACAATCAAGTCAGTGGGAATATGCTTATTGATTACAATATGAAAATGGCCATGTGGTGATCGGTCGCTTTAGACTTCTACATAAATGGGTGAGAGGAGTTAGGGGTGAGTGGAGTCATTGCTAACATAATTATGTTGCTGTTGAGTTGAGTTGAAACCGCAGAGAAACAACAAAGACAAGCCAGCTAGAAGAATGATAAGACAAAATTCAACCCCCAACTATATATGCTACTATCCAAGTGTGAACTGAAGAAAAATCTCCAGCAGAACACTTGTAATAAGGAACGAAAATGCAGCAATAACACACACTGTAACTCAACAAGAATCAAGCACCCAAGAAATCTGTAAATGGCAGAGCAGCAACACCTCAATTTAGCGTAGCAAAATCCCTTGGAGAAAAAATTCCGCTATCGAGAACAGCAGTACAATGCTTTCGCTCAAGTCAATTCTTCAAGACTTGAGGGGTATACGAGATTACCTCTTGTGGGTTGAAAACCCAAATCCTTCACCGCCAAAGAGCTTCCAAACAAATAGAGAAGAACACATGAATTGCAAGGGAACAACTTGGCCAGAAATTGCTTCAATTCAGTGGTGGAATGCAAAACAAAAAGCCACTCGAAACCCCGCTTGGTTTTGAGTATGAAATCAGCTCTGTGTTCCTCACAAAGCTGCTGCTTTTTCTGTCTTTGGGTAGCTCACAGAATTGTCTAGACATTGGACAGGCTGTCCTTTTGTCTTCCTTGCATAATTTGACCAAACGAGGTCCGCATGGCCTATATGCTGCCACTTCAAGAAACGAAGACTTGCTTGACTCAGTTACCATGGTGCCAAGACCATGGTAAACCCAACAGTAGTGAATCCCTTGCCGCTAAAGGCGAAACACCTCAGAGCAGTAGTGAACCCTCAGGTTCTGGTCTTCTGAATGAACAAGCTTTTAGTGCTAATGTGCTGGTTTCAATTGACTGGATCAAGATCAAATATGTCAAGGACACAATGAGAGGTAAATCTTCGTGTGGGCTGATGTTTGTGAAACAAAACATGTATATTTGATTTCTAGATATAGACATTTTTATTTGCATTGTAATTGCTTTAGCGACAAGTTGGTCTCAAAGATTAGATGATCCGTCTAATTTTAGTTTTTCATATTTAGAGTTCTTCCTCTCTTCCTTAATTTTTACGTAACGGTAATAGTCTTGTGCACTATAATTTACTCGTGTCTTTTCTTCTAAAGCGTCCCCCAAAAGCCATTTGTAACTTCTTGACCTAACTTCGTTTGGATACCCATTCTTGTTCTCATCGTTTTTTTGTGTCTTTGTGAAAGTTACTTTTTGCCAACTTGACATATAAATATGCAAAAAAAGGAGTAGAAGGAGTTTTCATATTTAACAATCTTGCATGCAGACAAAATTATTGATTGGACTAAGTTCAAACTTTCTGTTATTTTTAGTTCTATTTAGTGGTTTACAGTAACTTTATATTTTTGCTCATATGATCTGCCGCTTTTGCATATCCAGACAGAAGTGCAAATTTAAAGATTTTACAACCTATGGAGAAAGTAAACAAATAATAATGTGCGAATGACTGCACATTGATGTAAACAAAGTTTGTATGTGATCTATAATTTTCACACTTTTGCTTAAGTGACAAACATTCATAGTTAAGTTATTCTCCTATATATGCAGTATGGTTAAAAGCGTCCATGCATAAATCTTTTTTTCACTAAAATGCTGATAGGTATTAAAGAGTAAAATCTCCTTAAAAACATTTAAAAATGATGACCACGCCTCAAATGAACTAATCTACTCGAACTTACAATAATTCATGTGTGGGGAGGTAATCGGATAAAGGACAATGGTTGAATTTTGTTGTAGATTTTCTTATTTTATCACTCATACTAATCGATAGACAAATTATACTAAGAGCTCCTTCCTTTTTTACGGAATTAAACGGGTAGTATCCTCTCGCATCTTGGTAATTAGTATCGTCTAAGAAATTTTTGAAAACAAATTTCTCTCTTTTCTTTCTGTTTGATAAGAAAATTAGTCTAGAAATTCATAGGACTCCAACACTGCCCATAATTTGTTATTGCTTTTGTCTTTACTAGTCAAAACATGAATGCTAAAAGTACGGTATGTGATACAATAGACAATAGTGTATGATCTCGGATCATCGATTCCAAGCATTTTGAATAGCTGTACATATGCATAAAGTGACTTCGTGTCTCCCTTAGTCCACCTTATTGAACAGTTTTGACTAATAAAAAATCAATGACTTTAATCCATAAAATATTGTTGTGGTGGATTACTATGTAATTTTTGGGTTAATTATATATAGCCTCCTCTTGGTGTGGACGAGTTGCAAAAAGATTTCTGATTTTACAAAAGTTGCAAAGAGACACCCGTAATCACAAAAATATTTCATCTGATGGTTTTCATAATAAAATGAACGGAATGTCTAATTTACCCGTACATATATATAAAAGACATTGAAACCCTACATATAAGTTCAACGCCTTACTTTATCTTCTTCATCCACATTAAACTTAAACCTTAGCTGTTGTTGCTTCATCTCGACAACTGCAGTCTATCCCAAACCACCAAGCTCCCGACCTACCTCCAAAGACCCCAGCCACTAAAACACACCCTACCAGCTACCCAAACAAACCCTAATTGAGGTCGCGAAGCTCCATCCCACCAACGACCCTAGCCCCATCCAAACTAACCTCTAGCCAACAGCACCAAGCTCACCTCTAATAACACCCCGGTCCGCCAAAATTGAATCTAGTCGTTGCCTTAGATTTTCAATCAAAAAACGGTAGTTAAACATGAATTTAGTGAATTAAATCTCTAACGACAAAAACAGGTTTTCAAAAAAGTTTGACAGTGTTACCAGCACGTAGACACGTTTTACACGCTGTTAAAACAAGCGATTTTCTTGACAGATGAAACACTTTTGCGACCTCGATTGTCTCTTTGCAACTTCCGTAACTGTAGAGGTCTCTCTGCCACTCGTCCAAATCACGAGGGGGTTATAAGCAATTAATCCGCAATTTTCTTAGACGGATGGAATACTGCCGGACAGAGCTCAAAGTACAAGCAAGGACAAAAGTCTCATCAAAAAAGATTATCCCCCCGAAATCCAACGGCCGAGATTTGCCAAATCCAACAAAGCCGCGGAAATACGGAGCCGCTTAAACCCAGAGTTTGGAGAAAATATTCCCCTCGGGTACCCCACCCACCCCCATCCCCACCGTCGTAACCCAACCTAACCACGGTTACTTTCCCCCCTTTAACCCAACCCTTTTCACACACTCCACACCTCCCCTCCAAAAGCTTAACCACAGACAAAGCCATTTCTCTCCCTCTTTGTCTTGCTTTGGGCCGAAGAAAGATGAGCTGCAATGGCTGCCGAGTGCTGAGAAGGGGTTGCAGCGAGCCCTGCGTCTTAAGGCCGTGTTTGGATTGGATTAAGAGCCCCGAAGCCCAAGGAAACGCCACCCTCTTCGTGTCCAAGTTTTTTGGCCGGAGCGATCTCATCGCCTTCGTCTCCGCCGTGCCTGAGGACCAGAGGCCTGGTAAAAAGATACATCAGAATGCTTGGTCGGATGAAAGTCAAGTAACTTTGAATTTTTGAATCTGATTTTAATATTGGTGCTTTTTTCTCCGAAAAAGTCTGTTTTTAAAATAAATTTTTTTTGAATCGCTAGTTGGTAGTACTTAATTTTTCAACGTCTAAAGATGTATTAGCTGACGACTTAATGCGTCGGTGCAAATGCACGGTCTGAAGATTATTGTTCATGTTCTTCACCAATAAAATACTTGAAATGGCGGAAAATTTTGAACCCTATCACAAGTATTTCTGATCTTGGCCATGAAGAGCTTGCATGTGAATCGAGATTAGAGTTTATCCCAGAAAGTTGAAAAAGGATACAGACCTCATTGACCCTTGAACGAATCTTTGGGATTATTTAGGTTAATGTTTCGGTTGATTTTTGATCGTTTTGCTTCTGTACAGTTTAGTTTGGAACGTTTTTATAACCTCGTATTTTTCATATCCGGAAGATTATTTCTTATTAATCTTCTATAATATTTATCTCAAAATGTAGACCTGGAGATTTTTTTTTGGTAAAGGTCCTTTTTGGTAAAGAATTACTGTTAACGAGATTTCACTGTTGTAAAATGTCTGACTCATGTCGTTTGAGATTCATCTTTCTGGAACAAAAATTTAAGAACATTAATACGATTGGTCAAATGTATAATTATATAGAAAAAATTAAGCAGCTTCATTTAAGTTTTGGTACGAGGTTTATATTCTAGTTTGATCTGTATTTTATTTTCTTAAAATCGTCGAACATGTGCAATTTTCAGCATTATTTCAGTCATTGCTGCTTGAAGCATGTGGCCGCACTGTGAACCCCGTGAACGGCGCGATCGGGCTCATGTCCACGGGTAACTGGCAAGTTTGCCAGGCTGCCGTGGAGACTGTCCTCAACGGCGGCAAGTTAAGCCCCCTCATGCCTGAAATTTTAACACCGGATTCCGACGAAGCATCCGAGGCCTTCTCTCCATATGATGAGGTTTTAATGCGTGACAACGCCGCCGTGATGGCACCTCCACCGCCGCCCAATTTAAAGATCTTTTCGGATCCGCTGACTCACCACCCGCCGGGGAGGTGGCAGATGGATACGATGTCATTCGCTTCCGACACGACGGACGCGTGTGCAAGCTTTGGTAGCAGCCATGGGGGTGCCAGGAAGCTGAGAGGGGAAGAGCCAAAGCTATTGAAGCTTTTCTGAGGCTTTGATACAAGAAAGTGTAGAATCGTACACTGTTTTCCTGCAATGAATAAAGAAAGATAAAGGGTATAGTATCGGAAGTAGTTCAATGTTTTTGACTTCTTGGGTTGCTTCCGGTGAGTTTCTTGTGTTTCCCGGCAGCAATTTTTGTTGGGTTGTTCCTGATCTAAAAGTTTGGGCCTCTCCTTTGGTACTTGCCGCCATGTGTTAATGGTGCTTGCTGTGTTTTCCTTGCTCCGTAACTTGCGGAAAGTGCTGCCCTCTGCAACTACATGTTACTCCATGGACCAACATGAAAGAGAAAAAGAAACATGAGAGCTTATCTTTGGCCGCCTTGCCTTGTCGTCGATGCGATTTGACTGTCTATCTATTACGGATATCTATTATGGATTGACGAATCTTATCACTTTTTCTTTTAATATTTTCCGTCGTCGCATTATGTGACAGCCATCTGGTCTACAATAGAACGGACGATAAAGTTTACTTAAAAACAAAAAGGATCTGTAGTGCGCACATCGACAACATGAACGCAAACTAAGTTTTTAGTATTGTCATTACATAAGTTCCTGTATATATTATATTTATGGGCTAATTACACCTATATCTCTGAGGTTTGGGGATAATTACACGCGAGAACACAAAGTTTCAAAATGTAACACTTATGTCCATTGACAAACGGAATACAAAAATACTTAACGGTTTTGACAAAAAGACTTGATTGTCCCTGACTTTGAAGGTTATTTACTTTCAAAATGTAATTTCTCTCTTATTTTATTTTTTTCCTCCTCTGTCTTCCTAAACTATTTTTTACCCCCATAAATTTCTCTCTCTTCCTCAGAATGTGTTATTTCATTTTCTAAATTGGATTTTGGCTTTGAATTTCGTCCTCAGAATCTTCACCATGGCAATATGTAGATCTAGGGTTAGGATTCCTTTCCTCTTCTTATCTGATTGCACATGCAATCGAATTGCAAAACAAGTGATTCAAACCTATGAGCATGATTTGACACACTTGAATTGCAAAACCAGTACCGCGAATTGAATATATGGGCAAATCTGAAGGCCCAAGGTTCTTGGTTTTGGAATGAATGGGATTAGACTTGGCCAGCGCGAGGAAAATCCTTTTAGTACTTGGGGCGACTCTGGATCTGGCATCAATAGGTGATCCTGTCTGATCAGAGCACTGGTTCCGGCATCGGTGTGCGCCGCCGCTCCTCCCTCTTTCCCCCACTACGCCGGCGCCCCATCCCTCTTCCCTCTATCGCACCATCACACACACCCATTCTCCCTCTTCCCCTTCTCCTTCGTGGTCGTGCGACTGCTTTTGTGATTTTGGCAGCCCCCTGGTAGCGGCGCCTTTGTCGTGGCTTGATAAGTTGGCACCGCGACCTTGGCGATGGAGTGGACTTCGATCTGGGCTAAGGGTGGCGTGGTGGGGGTAGGGGGAAGAGGGAGGGGCAGCGACATCGTGGAGGGGAGAAGGAAAGCAATGGCGGCGAGGTGGTTGGAGTGATGCGGCGGCAGCCCCATTGAGATGATGGTTAGAGAGAGAGAGAGATAAAGTTAGGGTTTCAAATTAAAACAAATAAAAAACACAAATTTGAAAAAAAAAAAGGAACTTAAATATGTAATTTGATTTGGGGAAAAAGACTTAATTTCTATTAGAGAGATCCTAATTTAAAAATAAGATTAAAACCTTAATTTGGAGATAGAGAATTAAGTTTTGAAGTTATAATTTGGTATTAGGTTTGAAACCCTAATTTTGTAAATTAGGGTTTTTAATTTTTATACAGTATATATGTAAATATGTGGTATAAGGATAGTATTGACATTTAGAAAATACGCATGGATGACATCAGCCAAAAAATACACTTTTTAGACGGAACCCTAACGGATGGACACGACTGATACATTTTAAAAGTGTTTGGTCACGGAATGTTACATTTTGAAACTTTGTGTCCTTGACTGTAATTACCCCCTAACCTCAGGGACATAGGTGTAATTAGCCCTATATTTATTTGTTTTCTAAACTTGCGCGCCTTTTTCTCTTGAATGAGCCTAACTTTTATGAGAGCATCAAGAGTTCTTTTAATTAGCAACTCTAGACGATCTAGATCCTTATTTTATTTTAAACAATAATATAGTTAATTTTGATAGGTGTAGTTCTCTCCCTTACACGAAATTTATGTCTTCTTCGAGACACAAACTCGTAACTTTTGCATGCAAAATAGTGATAATTTTGAAAGCTCTAAAACCAGAGCAAAGGAGGTAGGATCGTTAGATGGTGTAACCAACTCATCTCTTTTAGTTGGCTAAATGTACAAAAGTGGGTGGTTAATTGTATGATAAAAAAAAACTCTACGCTATGTTTCTCGTGGTCAGAAACGCGTTCTTTTTTTTTATCAGCAAATGATTAAGAATGCGTCACTTAGTGAGTCTGAAAAAATTACTCGATTTTTTGCAAAATTAAAAACATTTTTGGTTTTTAAAATCGTTGTTTCGCTCACATAGTAGTAAAACATGTTAAAAACGTTTTATGCATTCCGAGCCATACATTGTAGCTGATGACAATCCATTGCAGGATAGAGATGTACTTTAGGAGCTCTTTCTTCTCTAAAAAACCGTCTGCCTAAAAAAATGACAGTCTATCTCTTCGTCCACAGTTGACACTGTCGGTCTCTTCTAGGTGTGTGGTGGAGTGGTATTATAGGGTTTGCTTTGACGTGTTCATAGTTACTAAAGGCGCATAAGGATCTTTGGAGCCTAGGCGCAAGTCGCAGGTGCGCGCCTTTTTGAAATAAAGGGCAAAATAAAAATAAATAAATATTAGTGCATTAAACCAATAAAATCAAGTAAAAAATTCAGAACATGACAATTTAACCAACTTTGAACATTAGAAAATTAGAAAAAGTTTCAGATCAATGAGAAGTAGTTAATCCTAATTGAATATAACAACGTCATCCTCATTATTAATGAAGGCTAAAGTAACAACATTTTCTTCAAAACGGAATCATAGACTCCAAGTTTAATAAAGATTCCTCTTTAATTTCATCTTATTTATCAACAAGGTGAAGTGAATGAGTATTTTTACTTTAAAAAGAGTAACAATTGGAGACGGGACACTAGCACAATAAATAACAATACGACATCGATTGATTGAAGATTTGGAATTTTAGATTTTTTTGTAGTTTAGATATTGATTTATTATGTCATGAAATAAAGAATAAAAATAATGAACGATTGAGACGATGCCATGATGTAAAAATTAAACATTAAGATTTTTGAGCTTTTCATTGTGCCTCCACCGCCGCCTTGGCGCCCCTTTGACGACACTGAATGTGTTCAAATTTTTTTTCCTTGTGTACTTCATTTGTTTGGGTCTTCTTACGGATGAGGTGTTGAAACACCGAATCTAGTACTTATCACTATGATGTGCCGCAGATTGTGGCGTGTGCAGGTGTGCTTGGTAGATTGGTTGGTTGGAAAGTTACCAGAATGCTGGGTTGGTTTGGTGTTTGAGATTGGTGTTGTGCAGTGGCCGCTGGTTGGAGAAGGTGGGTGAGTTTGTGAGTGAGTGAGTCTCTTTTATCTCTTCTAGGGTTGCCTTCCCCTCCCCCTTTGATTTACAAAAAAATTGGTTTGGAGAGGTTTAGTGGTGGTTGGTGTCGCTGCATCAGTGGAAGGCATAATTGGTATTGGTCCGTGGAAGAAGAAGAAGTCAAGTGCCGTGGTGGAGCCAGTGGTGATGGCGCTTGGGGTTTCTTTTGGTGGTGGTTCAAAGTTCAAATGTTTGGAGGTGTTTCTGGCTAGCTGCTAGTGGTGTTTGGCGGCAATGTGTGGGCTGATGAATGTTGGGATTGTGACTCTACGGTCGACGGTGGTGACGTGAGCTGACACATAGGCGTGGCCCGGGGTGGCCTCGGGCTTTGGCGTGTTTTCGAGGCGGTGGTTGACTAGGTTGGCCTTATCTTCTCAGGTGGCCTTGCAAGTGGTGGTTTTGGTTTATCTTTTCCTTACTGATAACTCTGTTTGTTTTAGTTGTTTGCCTTTACTTGATTATTATTGACTTGTAATTCAAAAAAAAAGCACAAATACAAATACAAATTTTTTTTAAAAAAAAAGGTAAAAGGAAAAAAAATCTTGTTTGTTGGCTTGAATTAGGGATGGCAATGGGGTGGGTCAAATGCGAATCTTATCAAATCCGAACCTGCCTCGCTAGTTCAGAAACCCCACTCCGTCCCGCCCCGCCCCGGCACTGGGTCAAACGAATTGCATACCATCCCCGATCCTAAGGTAATTTAGGATACCCGACTCCGCCCAGGCACCGGGTCAAACGAATTGCATATCATCCCCGATCCTAATGTAATTTAGGATACCCAACCCCGCCCCGATCCGCCCCGCTCTTTCCTTACTCGCGGCCACATCCACAGCCTGAGCCATAAAAGAAAAGGCATAATTACACTGAGTACCGTCGGCACCCCCTAACCATGGCACAACCGTCACACACTCACCATTATCACCCATCGCCAACAAAAGGAAAAAGATAATTCAACAAAAAATGGAAAGAACTAAAAAGAAAAAAGCCCATCCAGTGCCTCGTCGTTGCCGATTTACTAGTCTGATCACACCGCCTCGCAGGAGATACTGCAGATCGAGCACCCCTTATAGCTCTCACAGACGCAATGTAGCGCAGCAGTCACACTTGACAAACTCCACAGCCACTACTCTACTGTTGCGTCGTTGCTGTTCGACATAGCCACGGCAGGAGCTTCGGCGGCGGACTGGAGATGGGTGACTGGCGGAGATAAGCATCGTACCATGCGGGGTAGAGAGAAGGTGTCGTGAGGTGGTTGATTCATGGAGGCCGTGACCTTCGGCGTCTGAGAGTTTAGAGAACAGAGAATTGAGAGAAGAAAGCAGAGAGAAGATGGGGCAGCAGAGAAGTGAGGCGGAGAAAGAGAAAGGAATTTTGTCCACATTTATACTATGAGATGGACAGTTGAAATTGCCTAGATCTAGGGTTAGGGTAAAAAATAAATATAAAACACATACAGCGGGCGGGGCGGGGCCGGGCGGGGCGGGGCCGGGCGGGAGGCGCGGCGCGGTGAGAGCGAATACCAAATCCAACCCGCACCTGCTGCGGGTTTAAATTTTAAATACCATACCCGCCCCGTAACTCGGTCAAAGTCAAAAAAACCCGCTCCTATAGGATCGGAGCGAGCGGATATCCACCGATTGCGGATCAAATTGCCATCCCTAGCTTGAATATATTTTTGTGTCTTGTTAGCTTGTGTCGGATGTCTAAAGGATCTTATGTGTGCTATACGGTGATGCTTGCTGGAGGGAGTTGTCATCCGTGCATGTATGCCCTTTATAGACATGTTGTAAATTTGAGTATTTGCAATTTTTCATATCCTTGACGTATATATTTTTATTGATGATCTTAAAGCAAGGGGACAATAGTGCAGGAATCCAAGCACATGGGTTTCATTCTTGTAATGTTCTGACTACAAGCAATTTAACTTACATGTGAGGAGTATATATATATATATAAAATATAATTGGGTTGCTTCAAGAATAAGAATCTGACTGGACGAACAGGTCAATTTGGGGGGGCGTGCGTTACGCGTCAGCAGCAGCAGCCCCTGCCCCCCCCCCCCCCCCCCCAACATCTTTCCTCCATCCATCGTGAGGTCCACGTCCAAAACCGTAGAGGAAAACAAGTAAACGTGGTTCGCTTGTGGCTACGTCTCGCCGCATCTGCACACTGGCACTGCAATGCACCCTTTCTTTTGTGTTGAAGAGCTGGAATCTACTTTGGTAGCACTGCAAATGAACGGGTAGACTACTCGATTCGTTCTGCGGAATTCAATTTCGCGTGCATTTATTTTTATAGTATTTAATTTCGGATGCCGTCCTTCACGGGCTCCAAATTCATGTCCGAACTCATGTGGGCAAAATATACGTGAACACGAATAAAATTGTGTTCAATAATTAAGTTTATGATAAACGAGCTATTCACGAGTTTGTTCATGAACGATTTTGATTATTTATGTTCTGTTCGTTTATTAAACGAGCTCAATTTTTTCCGTTCAATTTGTGTTTGCTTGTTTAAAAAACGATTGTGAAAAACTTTTATTAAACGAATTACGAGCTTGTTCACAAAAACACCGATTCACTTGCAGCGTACAAAGACCATATGTTATGTTATGTTATGTTTTGTGTGTATGTGTGTGTAGGAGAGAGAGAGATGATGGTCAGGTGGTGAACACGTCACTCCAAATTGTCCTTCTCATGTATGTAAGATGATATTTCTTCTGTAATTTTGTGGCCGAAAGGTGTTAGTTTGTTTGCTTCTGATTCTCATAAAACTTTGAGGTATTCTGTTTTTGTCTTTTGTATTTGTATAGTCACATGCCTGCTTATTTAGTAGCAGACTGGAGCAACATGGATGAAAATATGGCCACTTAAAACTTGAGGGATCAAACTTTGGAATCAATCCAGTGAGTTTAGCTTTTGGGATTGATCTTATAATGGTTAAATTGAATCGAATTCGGATTAAATTAATTTTTAATTAAATCTGTTTTAATGTGTTTGGAGCTGATTAAATCTAAAATTCTCATTTTATTGGATTCTCAATTAATCAATTTGAAAAATCAAGTCTGATCAGGAAAATTATCAAAATATCCTCACGTATAAATGGATACTATATACCCCCTTTTAAGTTTGAAACATTATATGGTAATATTGTCATATTAAACCTACTTTGATTCCTTTTTATCCAAATATCTTCAATAACTTTTAATTTATTATGCTTAAAATATATTGATTTTAAATACTGATTCTAATTTAATCAAAATCTACTTTTGACAATCAATCCTTACCGGCCTCTTAGTGGTTAGGAAATATGTCATGCTCGAGCCTTGTGTTTCCTTGAAAATCAGCTATCATGTTATTAGTATATATTGTCACGGTTATGAAGAGGCAAGATGTTACCTACGTGCACTGGCCTCATGAAAGTTGTTAACGAGATGTTTTAACCGTGACCATTCAGTGTCATGAAAGATTAGTTCGCTTGTGTGTTTTGAACACATTCGTTACGACAAATAATGAGTTGAGATGGCTGTAAAGTCATATAAAAGAAGTTGGCATAAAATCAAAATAAGTTTACTTGTGTGTTAAGAGACTTGCAGAATGCAAATCCTTTACGGTCCGTTTGGAATCAATTCTTTTAGGATTTGGATTTTAGATTTGAAATTAGATTTGGAATTGAATTCACTTTTTTTGTTGGAACGAAAGGGAATTCAAACAATGGAATTCCAATTTTGTGTTTGGAGAACAAAGAAAATGGAAAGATAATAAATTTTTAGATAATTATATCATTGACTTACGCTGAATAAATTACGGTAAGAGGTTTCAAGTGTGCTAGTGCCACCACATGGTGGTGGTGGTGGTGGCAGCAACACTGCACATGGTAGCAACATCAACAGTGAAAGTGGTGGGGTGATTAAGTGATGGTAATGATGGAAGTGGTGGTATTGAAGTGTAATAAGGTGTAACTGGTGGTCGTCAGCTGACACTAATAATGATGCCAATGGCAATAGTGGTTAGTGGTGGCAATAATGATGCCGACGGTGGTAGTTGTGGTAGTACTGGTGGTGGTGGTGGTAGTAATGATGACAGTGGTGGTGGCGACTGCGGTAGTTATGGCAGTATTGGTGGCAACAGTGGTAGTTATGGCAGTATTGGGGGTGTTGGCAGTGGGGGCGGTAGTGGTGGGAAATGTAGTGGTGGTAGTAGTGGCAACGACAGTGGTAGTTATGTCACTACTGGCAGTGACGATAGTGGTGGCGGCGGTGGTGGTTGTAATGGTGGCTGTGGTGGTGGGAGTGGCGATAGTGTTAGCGGTGACTGTGGTGGTGGCAACAACTGTGGTGGTGGAGACGATAGTGGTGGTGGTGGTGGCGACGGTGGTGGTGGGAGTGGCGATAGTGTTAGCGGTGGTTGTGGTGGTGGCGACGGTGGTGGTGGTGGTGGTGGCTGTGGAGGCAGTGGTAGTGGCGGTAGTGTTAGTGGTGGTTATGGCGATAGCGACAGTGGTAATGGTGGCGGCGTGGTGGTGGTAATGACAGTGGTGGTGGTGGCAGTAGTAGTGACGGCAGTGTTAGCTTATGGTGACAACGACAGTGATAATGGTGGCTGCCTGGTGGTGGTAGTAGTAGTGCCGGTGGTGGTGGTGACAGTACTGGTATCGGTGGTGGTAGTAAAAGTGGTGTGCGGTAGCGGCAATGAAGATGGTGGTGATTGGTTCATTGTTGGAGAGATCCAGAAAAAGGGTCAGATGGGTAAACAATTACTTTTAATTCAAGTAAATTGAAATACTATGAAATCCGACCATTTTTCATCGGATTTCACACTATAGAAACAAATGCAATCAAATCCCATAAAATCCAATTCCAATTCATTTTTTTAATGTCCCAAACAACAAATTTTGAGGATTTGAAATGAAATTCTATCAATTTCATGGTTCCAAACACACTCTTAATATCCAAAGAAAAGCTCAATATTAATTTATCAACCCTGGCAACTCGTTCCCACGTCACCAAGGCTGAATCGAAAATATTCAGTAAGGTTGTGTTTGAAACCCTCTTTGGTTTTCAGTTTTTATTTTGGAAAAAGCCAAAATCAAAGGCTTAGGTTTTTTAATTTTACAAAAATGATTGGTTGTTTGATTGCAATTTCTAAACTTGATTTTCACTTTTGTTAATTTCTTTTGTCTTATGTTTTCTTTATTTTTCTATTCGTGAGAGTTTCTTCTGATCCAGGTCCTCTGCTCAGCAACCACCATTAACACATCCTTACTCCACCGTCCCCGCTCTCGCTTCCACCACCACCACTAACACATACCCTCTACAACCAGAGAAAAGATATTCAGGGTTTGATGGGGTGAACTAGTTCGATTGGCTTTGAATTTGCTCGTGTAGATTCATGATATTAGGACAAATCAATAGAAGAAATCTGGTGTGGCATTTGTTGCAGGGATAGTGGATATGACTACAAATTCAAATTAAGGAGGAATGGTGATTGATGTTAGTGCGTTTAGGGTTCGGTAGTGTTAGTCAGTGGTGGTGTTTGTCGCAGGGACCATAATGCTCAATATAATGACAGATTCAAATTCAAGGGGACTGGTGGTGGTGGTGACTAATGTTAATACATTTGGTGTTTGAAAGTGTTGGTTAGTAGGTATGGTGGTTGACATTGTTGGTGAGATTGGTATACAACGGTGATCGGTGTTGATGACGAAGATGTAAAGAAAAAAGAGAACTAAAATGCTTCCAGCAAAAGTTGAAATGTGGGTCTCAAGAGAAAAATCAAACTGAGAACTCCAAATTGAAAATTTCAAAAACAGTCCTATTGTGAAAACTAGTTCGTAAAATTGAAGGAAAAATAAAACTAAAAATGCCTACAGATTTGCTTTCCATTTAAAAAACTGAAAACAAAAACTATTTCAATCGTCACCTAAGTTAAGGATCTAGTATCTGTCTATTGCTGAAAAGAACTGATTTGTAGTATCGGCATGGGAGCCAACTTATCCTCAACGATACTCAAAAGTACACACACACACACACACAGAATACCACTAAAACCAAATTCAAACACAAACACCATGAAACTAGGGAAAACCTTAACAGAGAAAACTGAATGATGGGAAATTGGACACGGCATGACCATATTATATACGAATACTTCTCGAAACCTGTATACAATTTCCTACCATCTATGCACGTAAAATACGATTTACAGCCGCCTCATGCTCAGAGATCCTTAAAATGAGCAATTCTTCAGCCATTACACAAACAGCAGTGCATACTTTCCGGCAGTTCCATGGTGCCAGGCAAAAAAGAAGTTGACGTGGTGTTAGCTTCTACGTGAGCAGTCAAAAGATACCAGCTTTACACTTCTGTTGTCAGGCATGAGGGGGCACGTTTTAGTTGTAATAAATGAGTTCTCAGGCTACAGTCCTTCACCTGTATTTACAACATTAATCAGATGCTAACACGATGGACGCAAAAAACGCGCGCGCGTGTGTGTGGGCAGAACTAAAAATCACCATTTCAACATGCAAGTCAAAGCAGGACATTGCAAAACGGAGCAGAAACTTGCCAAAACATTTCAAGAGTGGTAAAAGCCTAAGGCAAGGTTTAGATACCCTTTTCTTCTCGCGTTTAAATATATGAAGTTTGGTTAGCATTTTCAAGCCTCGAATAAAAATACACCAATTTGCTTTTCAAGTTTAACTTTGACCAATGCCCAAAAATCAAACCTCAGCATAAGTTTGGAAATAGCCATTACAGTTCAATAGTATGTGCAATTTATATATCCAAAGAAGGTATTCAAAATTATAAAAATTTAACCTTACTCATGATTTTGAGAAAACTTAAATAAATCAAGCGAATCAGGTATCTAGACCTTGTTAACTGTACAACTTCATACTTGCTGCTTACATAAAAGTAACTAAAAAGTTCTGGGAAAACTGAAATTCCAGCCATACCTGTATGTCTGTTAATGTCGACAAGAGATCCTTGCACTGGTCAAGCGAAGCACACTCACTTGTGGTGATGCTAGCAAGTTCAGACACCAAGGAATTGACATGCTCTACCTGTTGATGACAAATAAAACTGGACACCTCAGCAAACTATTCAAGATAGGATCAAACATGAAACTGAACTGCAGGCAATACCTACCTGACTTGTTACATTATAATTAAGCCATTCAATGAAAGGTGCAGCAAAAAATTAAAATAAAAACAAACGAGAAAGAAAGACAGCTATTGTATCAACAATATAACATGTGTAACCAACTTTACAAAAAATACAACACTACGAATGAAGAGAAGAGAGCAAGATGAGAAAGTTCGAGTGCTTATGGGTCATTAACCCAACTAACACATACACACACAAGGTAGTTAGGTTCACCATTGATGGCTATTTAACTCGCAAAGCCAAGAGGGATCCCCCATAATACCTTGATTGCAAAGTGAACATACTAAAATCTGGATTATGGCTAATACCACATAGAAACCAAATTTAATTACCAGTTTCTCTCTTCTGAAAATCAAGTAATGTACCACTAATCACTGCTCAAGTAAACTGTAATCACAAGGCTACAGCTTTTGCTCTATACAAGAAGCTAACTACTACTCCCTTCGTCCCAAAATAGTTGCTCATATTCCCTTTTTGACTTCCAAAAGTTGGTGCTCACTTTCGAAAATTGGATTTTTTCCTGTGTTGGATTTCCATCTTTGCCCTCATCACTATTACTGGCTAACATGAGGGGCAACAAAGTTTTACTGACTACAAGCTATGAAGCAGGCACGGGTGGTTTCGAAACGACACGGGTGTGGATACGCCTATACGGCATTTAAAAAAAAAAAGATATAGGTGCAGCTAGGATAAGGCAACTTTTAATAATTTTAAGTAATTAATTTTCACTTCTGAAATAAATATATATTCATGGGCTCTTGTATGAAATATTGTGGGTCATTTAGTCATTTACAATTACAAGAACTAATCCAAGAGAATAAATTAACAGCTGCTAATCCCTGCCAGAGGCCACAAGTGACAAAGCCCCTACAACAACACATCAATTCAAGAAGTCTCGGGTGGAGGAAGACAGAGAGTCAGAGAAGTAGAGACACAAATCAGTCGACAAAAATGGTAAATCTGTTGCGCCCCGTGTCAGCCGTTGCTGTCGTGTTCGCCGTCGCCGGAGCTTCTTCTTCTGGTCTGTTTGTTTGGTTATCCCAAAAGAAAAATAGGAGCAGCTTGATGGTCATTGACAGCGCCACCTCCGGCTGGTGGCTGCTGCTTCCTCTTCTCTCTCCTCTCAAAGTCCTCTTCGGTGGTCGCCCAAGTAGTCACGCTTGTGGCTACTTCGCCACCGTTGCTCTCTATCTCTCTCTGTCTCTTCCCCCTTCACGGATCTGCCCGTAACTAGGTTTTACGTATAAGTTTTATTATTTATGATTTGATCCACAAAACTTCTCCTTTATGTTTTTACCCCTGAAAATTCTTTTGAAAATTGTGTTTTCACCCCATAAGTATCAGACACGCACCCAATCCGTATCCCATCCGCACCAGAGCCGCACCTGGTATTTAGTAAATTACTAAAAATAAATAGATGTACCGGCCCACATCCACAATGCACCTGACCCGCGCCTGCACCAGACGCACACCCGATGCTGGTGCTTGACCCAAACTGTCGCACCTGTGCTTCATAGGCTACAAGTGTTCTCTAAATCCCTAATATATGAGGAGCAAAAAAATTTTACTCGGTCGGACTGAAGGATTGCAATGTGTCTGGTCTAGACATGTGATGCATACTTCACATCCCTTAACACCAAAGATGACTTCCAACTTGCAATATGGTTTGTACATAGGTCCAATGGTTCCTAGGAGCACACTATAAACAAGACCTTAAGTGAGGAATCTCCAATTCTAGCGACGCTCCAGCCTCGGAACCTTGCTCCCGAACATCAGATACACCCCATCCTAAATCCCACAAAACTCGTGATGCGCCCTGCTCGTGACCTCGCACCATGTTTCGTGCAACTAAGCTCAAGACAGCTTGCTTCACTGGCTAGAAAAAAAAATTGAGGTTGCGGGACAAAAGAATTTCAAAAGGCCTTGGAAAATCCTGTTGAAGCTGTTTCCACAAAAAGCGCCCAATACACGAGACTCCCACCATTGTTGTAGGGTCTAGGAGCAGCCTTACCACTACCAAAAGGACTTGCAACATCCTGTTGAAGCTGTTTCTACTAAAAGCGCCCAACGCACGAGACTCTCACCATTGTTGCAGGGTCTTGGAGCAGCCTTAACCCCCCTCCAAGCATTTTTTTTATAGTTGTTTTCCTACACACGTGAAAGTTGATAAGGAGCATAATGCCTCTTCTTTTCTTTTGTTTTTACCCTTTTTTCCCTCCCCGAAAACAAGAGAAAATAGGAAATCCCGAAAAACAACAGACCTCCTATAAAAGGTGATCCCAACGGCATGCGCAGACTACTTTACAAGATTATAAGGCTAATCACAGTTCCCGCATCCACATATGTACAACAAAGGGAACTCCATAGATTGATAAGATCACCTTTGTCAACAAGGAGCATATTGAGGACGCCATTGCCTGCATTACACCCACTGCTGAAGAGATAGAATCTTTAACATTTTGAATATCTGCCTGTAGAAATGAGTAATATGTTCATTAGCAGTGCGTATCCCCGATCCAACTGCATCAAGAATCTGCTCATATAAAACTACAAAGTGTAGCCATACCCTTGCGCCACCAACAATTGGAAGGCGGAGTGTGCTGGCCTCCAAAGCTCCAGTAGCCCCAGATAAGGAACTGTAGTGATCCCTGTCAATAAGATCCCAATCATCCAGATGTAGCATCTGCATTCATGAAACAAATACAAATTAAGCTCCATAGAAACGGTGCTGCAGAAGAGTAGTATCAGCAAAAGTACAAAACAGTGCATAAAAAAAATAAAAAAATAAAAGCATACTTATCAATTGTCAAAAATAATTAGTAAATATAGTCACAACAGTTACTAATCCCAAAAACAACAATAAAGAATAAAATAGATTTCTTTGCCCAACAACATTATTGAGTATACATACTTTAGGGCTTCAACAAGTACCTTGGTACTGCATACAAGGATATGGGTGCATAAGTATCTCTTTGGGGTAATGAGGGTGGGGGGTTAAAACCATTAAAACAGAACAATACAATGAGGTCAGAATCTTACTTGTCCCTTAAGGGCAGAGTACAGCCTCAAATTCTGCCTTAGCAGTTGTAACTCAATTCTTTTGGATTTGACAGAATGCCGCAATTTTGAGGTAGTGACCCATGCATTGTAGAGGCTTTTCTGATAAAAAGGATAAAATTTAGTTAAAGAAGTCCTGAAATTGAATTAGCTGTAGGAAATTATCCTGTTTGCAAGTTGCCACTACTTGCAATTTTAAAAAAAAGAGCAGTGAGATCAAGCTAGAAGCTGAAAACAATTGAAAGCTAAGATCTAAATGAAAAGTCACTGCTACCATGTTATTTGATGCTAAGCAGTCCAACTTCTTGACATAAACATTCATATTCTTGAACGACATAACTATGTATATGAACTCGTGTTGTCTTGTGTTGAAACCATGTACCACATACATCAAGCACACTATTTCCTCCTAAGGTATATCTCTAATTCATGTAATCTGCAGGACAATTTTGTCAGTCCCACGCCTATGGACTAAAAGTGATCGTATTCCATTATCCAGCTATTGCAATGCTACTCCATCTTTTGTTCGCTCAACAAATAATCTGTAGTCAAGGATTCAATGTTGTCCTCTATGCTCTCTCCCCAATAAAATAACAGTAATCCTCCTTTAGTGGCAACTTCTCCAGATTTGCACGTGTAGATCACATTGTGTTGTTTGTATCAAACCAATAACAGCAATCTCCATACAGGGGCCGACATACAAATCGCAAAGAGGTGGATGGTAAGTTATATGTCATACAAGCATTTATGAAAACAAATAACCCTACAGCCAAGCCCATACATACCAAAAAAGGGCAGCCTGGTGCAAGAGGCTATTTGGGTTGCAAGGGTCTGACTGTACACAGCCTTACCCCCACTTTTTTGAAAAGGCTGCTTCTGACCAAGCCCATGCCTCCCAAAAAAATCATGCTTACCAGCAATAAAGTTCATGGTATTCCACCAATTTATACGTCCCTCTCTTGCACATTTGGCCCAAAAAGGCGGACATGAAGATGGTAAGTGGTAACACTTGACTTTTCCGTTTGATAAAAGGAGGTTGTTAAAGCAGCTTGCGGGAATCGCAACCCAGACAAAGCAAGGGGAAGGCCCCTTACAACTTGGGCTAACAACATTTGCTTGCCCCTTGTATAGCAAGTGAAAACAAAGGCTACGAAACCGAAAGATTACAATCAAAAAAGGAACCGTGAGAGCATCATTCTCATTTTGAGCTCCATGAGATTCGACCTCCAAGTGAAGGCACGTATATAGTAGAAAATAAGCAGAAAATATTTCTATGAATCATAGTGAATGTGAGCATTCCTAGAATCTCTAAAACAGCCTTTTGGTGTTTTAACATTTCTTTCCACGTAAAAATCTAAACACCTACCAACAGCGCTCTCTATCTTTAGCATCAGGCTTATCAACTCAAGAACCCTGTGACCTTCCTCCCACTCTCCTCCTCGCCCCAAGTCTCTAGCACTACGAGCAGGCACGAATAGCTCTCGAAAATCTTTTTCAAATCGACCATATGCTGATAACTCCTCTCTGATTCGGATACATTAAATGCGAGAAAATGTCATCAAAAAATTAGTACAAGTCTTGATTGGCCCGCAAATTCACGTTTTTAAATTTAACACTCATCGATATTGTCATTGCTTAGACATACGTTCTGCCAGATGAAGAAAGAAGAAAGTGATTTCCGGCTGCCATTGCAGTTTGAGGCACCTATCTACTGGCAACCCATTTTCAGTTACTTTTTCATGCCCCTTCTACTGGTATTATGCCGTGTAGTTTCCTGATAATAGCTAGTGGCGAACATTGTAACACCACTTGATCCAATACCACGGAGATGTAAGAATGCAGGGCACGCTGTCCTCCTGCTGGTAGACCTGGCAATCTTCTATCCGTACCCGCGGGTAGACCCGTATCCGGTAAAAAATCCCGGGTACGGGTACACATATCTGCTACTCGTGGAAATCAAACCCGTACCCGAACCGAACCGTATTTTCCGGGTTGGTCCGGTCAGATACGGGTTACCCAAGTTACCCGGTTATTGCAATATATATCCCCCTTAACTAACCCGAAGACCCTTTTGTTTTCTCTCTTCTCCACTTTTGCCGCCTCTCTCTTTCTCAGTCTCTCACTCTCACCGAAAACCTATCAATCGAAGATCTGCTCTCTCAAAATTCATGGATCCACTCTCTCCAAGCAACAACAATCACAGATCACGACAACACTACTTCGCATGAAGTCCACAGCGCCAAGTCCTTCTCACGATCAGTTGCGCACGGATCTACAGTAGCTCTCCGCCGTCGTTCGAAGAAGTAATTGACGGTAGAGGCTCCACGGTGGTCACACCGAATGTCGCTCTTGACCGCGACCATGATTTTGGACTTCACTCCATCACCGACAGATCTTGTCCTTGAGAAGATCTTCACCCCTTCATCTTCACTGTTCTCTGTTATGTTATATTTTGTTAGATCGAGAAGTCTTGTTCTTTAGTTTGTTGTTTTATTTGATTTTTTGTTGTGATGTTTGTTGTGATTGTTGAATCAAGTGATTTTGATTGTTGTGTAATGATTTTGATGGAGAAATTGATACCGTCGTTGTAATTTGGATTTGGATTGTTGGAGGTTAACATATGCATAATTAGTAGGTAATTAAAATCCGTTAATTTTAAAAAATAATTAATAAGAAATTAGATTTCACCCGGGGGTAATACCCTACCCACAAGGACAGGGTACGGATTCTCAAAATGCCTACCCGAAAAAACCCAGGTATAAATTACCCGATCCGTTTTTACCTGGACCCGGCCGGATTTACCCGTATCCGGCGGGTATACCCATTTGCCAGGTCTACCTGCTGGTAAGTACCGGAAAACATCATAATAAAAATTTATCCAACACCAAAGAGATGCTATGCAAGGCAAAATGTCCTTGTGCTGGTAACTGGTGGGGAACATTGTAACACCAATTGTTCCAGCACCATAGAGATGTAACTACATCAGGCAAAATGTCCTCCTGCAGGGACAACTGCTCTCTTTGTGGAGCTTAATCTTCAAAAGAAGATTTTTGTCGGTTAGAGCCTTCTATCTTAGAGGGAATGCAAGAGTATCCTCAACCTCAAGACCAAGCTTATTCCTATGATCCATATAACTCAGAGAATAGCAAGCTCTGATGACTCGTAGTTTCATAAAGAGCACACTGTCTATGATCTACCCAAAATGTAATTATTACATCTCGCAATTTCTTTTATTTCTCATAATCAATTTGCACTTCATTATGTAATTGTTCCCGCAGGAAAAAGCCATAGCCAAAAGTCAGAGAAGAGGCAACATGGTTGCAGAGGGAAAGTTTTTTAGTCAGTCCTGCACACTAAGTACAGATTCTGATCATACGTCTTTTTTAGCCACAGAGATGAAACCAATAAATGCTTTTTAGGCTTAGACCACCTCTTCCTTTTAGCGATTTGCTCCCCCGGAACATTTGGAACATTTTGTTTATGAGCAGAAAAGCCGTGTCAAAGTAGTATTCGACCGATTACGTATTAATCAGCATTAGATTGATTGGTCTGAGGTTATCGACAAAAAAGGATGTGCAATTATATCCCACTGAATTATTGCCTAATCATCTCTCTCATTCTTACACCCCACAATTTGCGAATGTGATCATGTAATTTCCCTTTAAATGCGGTTAAAATGTTAATATGCTTATAGACTAGACTTTCAATAGTAAAATTTTATCAGAAGGCACAGCAAAATTGAAAAATGAAAGAAGTAAGCAACTCATCCAACAGAACAGACTTAGCAGAATAAAAAATCAAGAAAACAAAATTATAGAACACAAGAACATAGAAGCCGAACGTGAAAGTGGTTGTACCTCTGTAGTCACTGTCTGGACCAACATGGCAGCATCTGCTCTGGCATTTACAAACCGCCACTGCAACTGCCGGTTATGTAGCAGCCTCAACACGTGCGCATCAACGATCCGGTTCTCCCCCACCCTCGCTCTCCGCGCATCAGCGACAAAGCTGAGAATTGAAGGCGTACTATCCAAACTAAAACTCAACGTGCTCGCCACACCATTCCTCATACGAGAGGGACTGGCCATCCCCCTCGGGGCAGAAGACATCAACGTAGACATGGCCTTACTTGGCGATGCCGGCCTAACAGGCTTACTTGGTGACACTGGCCTAACACCCTTACTGGGTGAAGCCGGCCTAACAGCCCCACGAATAGGAGACGATAACCCCCTACTGGCTAACACTCCACGAGGCGAAGACGTAGGACTGTTATCGTCCAACAACTTCTTCGCCCCAATCATGTTCGCAGGAAAAACACCGGGTTTCACTCCATTACTCTTCGACACGGGCGAACCTGACCCTGGCAACGGCATTTCCCTTGACCGGTTACCACTCTCTTGCCAAAACCTAGCCGGCACCACAACGCCACGTTTCCTCACAACACTTCCATTGCAATCAGATGAAACACTATCAGTATCCGAACCAACCGGATCCACTACAGCCTTCACTAGCCTATCCAATTCGTCGTTCTCGCGCTCCGGCTTTCTAATTCGCTCGTCAACCATGGACTTCTGCAGTGCCCTAACTACACTGACAGATCCGCCTAATCTCGCCTTCTCATTAGTACAATCGACGCTCCTAGTCAGCGAATTTGCTCCCCCCGATCTCCCCGGCCACCGCTGCGAGTCGATCGGCCTCGAATTCTCCCTCTGATCCCTCACCGGCGTTGTCGCTACCGCCTTCCTCCTCTCCGGCGTGCATTTCCTAGCATTACTCGCGCTGCTCGCCGCCGGAGCCGGCTTTGCCCTGCTAATCGGGAGCGAAAAAGACTCCCCCTGGAACGACACCGACAGGCTCCTTCTAGAAGAAGTCATTAATTGCTTCGCCGCCGTGGAAACTTCACTAACATTGTGGGGAGTCACCGGCCGGGGAGTGGCGGGACGACGCCGTTCGGCGGATTGGGAGCGTTTGGCGACTGCCGGAAACGGCGTCGTTGGGGCCGCGCGCGGGACTAGCGGCGAGGGAGAGCGGCGGGAGGCCGCGACGGAATTGGAGGAGGAGGAGGAAGAGCCCGAGGAGGATGACTTGGTGGTGGAGGCTGATGACGTGGAGGAGAGATACCGTGAGGTGACTTCCCTGGCTTTCGGTCTCCTGTTGGGCCGTCCATTTTCCGTCTCCGACGGTAGCAGCGGCGGGCGGTGAACAGCGGCACGTGGCCTCACCTTCAGGTTCGGTGTAGTGGACACGGCGGCCACCATTTCATTGCTCACTAACAAGCCCTAATTCCGGTGGAAAAATTGGGACTCTGTGAGCTAAATTTAGAGAGAGAAGTAGAGAAACAGAGACTGACAGACACTAAATAATGCAGAGGTGCTTATGATTATCACAGTATGAGTGTTTTCAGTGTGTGTTAAAGTTGCCCGGGAATATGACCGTTACGATTTGCCGGCGGGGGGAGAGTGGTTTAGGCGAGATTTGAGAGCATAACTGTCGTTTAGGTGCGTGTTTGAGTGTGTGTGTGTGTGTGCGCGCGCGTGAGAGAGAGAGAGAGAGATATACGTACTCGCTTTGTGGGGGAGGTGACGTGGAAATATGGAGGGGGTAGTTTGGGAAAGGGATGTGGGGTGACACGTGGAATCGAGTGTGTGGGGCTTTGGGGTGCACACGTCAGTAATGGCGCCTACGGAAAGGCGCGATGGGTGACAGCGTGACGGCGATGTTCTTAGTTTTCGGAGAGACGTTACGTTAATGAGGATTAGTTGTGATTATTTAAGCCTCGATTTGGTTGTTTTTTGAGTTAAAAAAGTGATGGAATACTCTCTACTTTTTTGGAAGTTTTTTTTGGCACTAAATTAGTTAAACAGATCCAAGGCCAAGGGCCAGGAGGGAATTGACATTCTCATTGCCGCAAGGGGCCAACAATATGGGATGATAAGGACTGGGGTGTAACTTTTAATTATTACCGTATCTCAATTACATTATTTTAAAAATAGAAAAGTGTCGTTCTTTTTATATTGTTTTTAGCTGTTTTTTGTGTTCACAGTATAACAAAGAGTGCATTAGCGATACAGTCATGTATTTAATTGGACGTTAAAATGTAAAAGTAGTCGAAATATTAAACCAAATTTAAAAGTCAAAAAACGACAATTTCAACCGAAATGTAAGAAAATGTAGTCATACCTAAATCCAAATTATTTGAAAATGAGTCAAGAAGCTTGATCTTACAATTCATCCGGAAGTGACCTAACATTGGAAACGCGCACCTCATAGACTCCCATCGGTGCACTTCATATGATTTCATGAGCAATGGTCCTTGTATGCGTAGTATTACATTTGTGTCATGCCGTAGTTATCACCATTCTAACCAGATTTTCTTCTCTCGTATTACTTACGTAAGTCATCTTGTGACATGGTATAAAAATGAAAATTTGATGCCCTATGGAAAGTTCAAATGAAAACGGAAGGAAAAGAAAATCACTTTTTTGGTTTGGACAGTCTTTGACATTAACCAAGACTAGATCCTTGCCCTCCGTTACAGTCTGATGCATTCAGACAAACTTTTTTTTTTTTCTAAACACAAGTTTTAAAGTATGAATTCTAGATGTCAAAAAATAAAAGACCAAACCTCCTCGATCACCAGATCAGCTGCCTAACCCATAACTTTAAGCCCAAAGCAGAAGGCAGTTCCACTTGTCCAATCAGCCTTTTGGCTACAGTTCTACATGTGAGGATCAAAATAGGAAGATTACTTTTCTTATCCCCATCCCCAATTTTTTTCTTCTGGGTGGTTGTTTTTGGTTGGGGGGGGGGGGGGGGGGGGGGGGGTGTTGGGGTGGAAGTAAAGTATAAAAACTTGAGGCATGGAGTGGAACGTGGACCTAATTAAAAAAAGTCCAAGTACTTCATCCCATGCTCCAAAAGAGCATATTTATCTGTAAACAAGTTGGAATAGATGGAACTAAAAACTGCTGTAAGCAAAAATAAGAATTAAAGAAATAACAAACTTTGGCTGCCATCCCCGTTGAATTTTCTTCCAACTCTATATAAAATAACGATTAATAGCCGCTAAATATCTTTAATAACTTTTATGTTAACACTTTCAGCGACAACTCTTAACAGCACTTTTGTAGCGTCGCTAAATAAAAATTATTAAAAATATTTAACAACCATCAATTGTCGCTACATGGGATAGGAGGAAGATTCCTTCGAACCAGATAGCAGTCAATTTTTTTCCTTAAAGAAATGGACCACATGAAACCAACTTTAATTATTTAAAGGATAAGTTTCTCTTCTTCAAGAAACCTAAACAGGTCATTAGCGTCACTGATAACCAAAGGCAAACAAACTTTCGTCATCTAACAAACTTCCACCAATCTTCCAAAAATGAAAAGGATGATTAACCCCTTTGAGTTCCCCTAACTCCAGTCTCTTTAAGTTAATCCCAAGTCATTCTAAACTCCTATCCTACGCCTTTGGACACCAAAAAGCCAACCAATTCCTTCCAACTCCAACAGTTTTCAGATTAATCAACTAATAGACCAGTTCACAGGGCATATATACACAATACCAGCAGGCATGACTTTAGGTAACAGAAAAATGGTAAGACTGCGTCATATGAACATATTATCCATCAAGAAGCTGAAATGCTTTCATTTTCAGTAAGCTACTTGCACCAACTACTCTGAAAATGAAGAATACAATATCTTCTCCCCACCTATACATTTTTGTGATCTCTGTTATAGGTGAGAACCGGCCCTGCCTCTGCAAGATTTGGTGGTAACGCAAAGAGGCTGCCGTGTCCGTGTGTGTGTGTGGGTGTGCGTGTTCGCTTACGCGTACAAGGGTCTATTTTACCTATCTAAAGTCGCCGCAGTATCAGCCCCGATTTCTAGACAAAAGTAAAGGAAACTCCAATTAAACTTTATAGTTTCGACTCCTGAGAACAATGAAACAGGTACTCATGTGAGAAATCTAATACCAAGAACACTTGTGCACAGACATAAACACATGCATGAATGCATGATTAACACGTATAGAAGGACCACTTCTAAATGTTGGTTCCCCCTTTCGCACGTAATCTCAAAAGGCTTTCCTCTTTTTCCTTGTTCTCATCTACAGAAATGAACCCACTTCATTTACTTTTGTACATGTGATATCTTCATTATTTGTTCCCCTGAGATAAATCAATATGTTTGGAGGTCCAGCTATCACCTTCAACAAAAGCATTGCTAAGTGTTTACAAGTTAATAATCATCAATTACATTAATTATGAGAATTGGGTTTCCTAACAAAGTCAGATAAAATATCTATCAAGTATGCAAGCAGCTTTCTCAAAGGAGGCATGATGATGAGCAAATAGCTTTCTCAAATCACTCGGGGGACGAATCAATAAGGAGACATAATCATATATCGTTCTGTCCAAACATATCATAGATTAAGCTAAATCTCCTTATGACCATCAATTATGTCACCAAACTACTGTTTTATTGCCAAACTGCAAGTATATATGAGTCCCCACAGTCCAACATAAAGAGAAGCTACACTACAAAAGCTAGTATTTTTTGCAGGCTAAGCACAAAGAATCTTTCTTTTGGGTGCTCTATCCCCTATCTCTCTCTCATCTCTTTCCTCTTTCCATTGCTTTGTATGAAGTCTTGATTATTTGGTCCCCCTTCTCTCTAAATCACAGGTACTGCACTCAAAATTGACCAAGATGCAACTTTATTCAGCCCCATCCATAAGGTAGAAGGGGACTAGCACAATCACACGCACCTCATTAATTTTCTGATGAAGTTTATGCTGGTTTCAGCTACATAATGCACCCCTCCTTTATCCGGGCTCAGAACAATCAGTGCCGCACACGCACGTATATCAACATATACACTCGCAATGTTCATCATTTAGGCTCGACTGGTTGGCTATTATGAAGAACAGTGAACTAAAAACTCAAATCTCAAGACTAATCATCTCAGCAATATTTCTTAATCCTGTAATTATGTCTTGCATAATTACCAATTTATTGCATTAAGCAATTCAGAAGATCTACATGAAAATTAAGTTACAAAAGGTGTGTTGTGTATTGATCACTGATCAAAGCAGGCTCTCAAATGAAAAATGACGAGTGCGGAAGAAATCTAATAGTGGCATTCAAGTAAAAATGTCAGTACTCACAAGGGAATTGATCCAGACTCCTCTTTTTACCACCTGCACTCGATTTGCCGCTAAGGGTATAAGTGAAGCCATGATTAAGTGTCACTAAGTGATTTTTTGTGGCAAGTGTTTAGTGCAAGTTGTAAAACGTGGAGCGTTGACCAACACCCCTAGTAACACTTCTAATTTTTCTTTTCCATCTTTCACCACAATTTAGCTGTAATAACAAGCAAACGAAGAGTAAAAGTATAACTAACAAGAAAATTTTCCACTTGCAACAGAAACTACACAAGATAACTCAAGCTTAAAGACCTAATCATACTGCTTTCATTTGGTTGTTGAGGACAACAGAGTCAGAAAAAGAACATTCTAATTTGCAATCTAAGTTATTTTCCAGATGATTGTGTATTATTTAGTAAATGCAAATCTAGAATCTATAGCTCATTTCAGATAATTTTTAAAAAGATACATACATTGATCTGATAGCAAATAACTTAGGTAACACAATGTAAGAAAGATTATTAACAAGGACAGCACGTCGGTTCAAGTTGACATCTTATGTATATAAACCAGGTCAATTTTCTGATACCTCAATAAGGATTATATCCAGTTAGACCACGAAGTTATCTACAAATGATGACAGTTAGTAGTTGGAAAGGGTCATGACTTAGGGAATACTTCATATTATAATTCATCCTAAAGTCACAAAACTTCTATGATGCTTACAAACTTAATATGAATAGCCCACATTGAAAGTGAATAGATTTCAGTTCTATATGGTCCCATTTCTTTTATCCCTATGATCTCTTTTCCACTTCCATTCCATGGAAAAAGAAGGTGGGGGACTAAAAATGGTTATAGTCTCTCTTTTCAATCTTTATCATGAACTGTTTTATTGAAAAGAGTGGAATAAGATAATGGCCAAGCTCTTGGTAAAGATATCATCTGGGTTCCATAGAGCCAAAAGTAACATATGAGATGAAGGTTTGGTAGTAGTTTGAGGACAAACCAAAATGGGCATTGGGATTACCTTAAGGAAGAAGGAATGTTCATGTCTCTTGTCAAGTCAATGAGGTTGGTGAAGCTGATTAATGCAGCAATCTCAGCTTTCTCATGTTGAAAAAATGTAGAAAGAGATGACAGATGACAGGAACCCTCCTCAACTTCCTTTCATCTTCCCCAATAGGAAACAAGGTGACCTATTTCAGAGTTACCTAGCAGCTAATGCATATTTCAGAAAAGTCGAGCCAATCCCAAAGCGCTAGCGCAGCCTAATGACAGCTTAAACCAACCTATTAATACATAAGGAAGAGAGTTCTATTAAGATCAAATATGTTGATTGTCATCTCCAGATGTCTAAAGTACTAATCTTTCGGATTAAGAGTGAAGCTAAAGCAATTATGGACATTGTTAATGGATAGGCTACTCCAGATGTCTCCCCAAAGATCATGGAGTGGAACCCAATAGGAACTGTAGGCAGATAAAGTATTTTTCTGATACACATCATTCCATTCTGGAAAAAAGAAAATATCAGTAAAAAGAACCATCAAGTCCCATCAGCTGGTAATATTCGATAGTTTGGCAGCCAGAAGTGGCATACTAACTATATATAGAGCAACTCTATCGTTTGAAAGGAGATCAGTCTCTATGTATAATGGCTTGAGAGTTTTTGGCTGCTTATGAAGAGGTTGGAAGGAAGCTGAAACTTGAGTCTTCAAGTTCCTCGTTTTACAACAATTGGTTATTAAGGAGGCATGGATCAGACCATACCTCCAGTAGTCTTGGAATTCCATCTTTCCTCAGCAAATAACCAAAACTTCCCTCCACGTCTGCTCCAACTAAATGATAAACTCATTCAAGATTTGTTATGTTAACACCCAATACTTTCATAGGAGGAGGGAACAGGTAAGAGTCAAGAACAGCAGATACAGGGGGACTGAAGATGCTACAAGAACCCGCATAAAATGATATGACTAAAGCTAACCAAAGTAGCAGAAAACAAATAAGGTATAAACATACAGTGGTCCACAAACAAGTTTAAACACTTCCAAAAGGAAAATGAAGTGTGAAGCATACTTAGGTACTTAGGTTAGCAGTATAAACATAAAAAATAAAACAAGGTGTTTCAAACATTGCTTGCAAGATGAAGACTAGGTTATTACATTGTTAATTTTTTAGCATAGCCGATGCTAAAAAAGGTTCTAAAGTGAGCTAGGGAGACCCACCATGCTTCGGGTGACTAGGTCCAGGACTAGGAGGCGAAGGCTTCGGAATGTAAGGCATAAGAGGGGTGCCATGCTGGATTGGTCCAGGTCTAATGGAAGCTTTTGAACTAGGAACCGGATCAATAGAGAGGTAATCTTCCAGATTTATGTTACCTCCCCCACTCTTGTCACTAATTCCCTTATGGCTATTCTCCTGCAGATACGAAGGGGAGAGATAACTAAGAAACCAATAAATTAAAATAGAAGACAATAAAAACCTCTGCTTGTTCTATCTTCATTATAGAGCGTATTTTTTCCAGTCAGCCTTGGGTAATTTTTGCATGATCAAAAAGAAATCTAAACCCCAAAAAAGCTCTTCACTTGAGTGTATATACCTTCAACTTCCGGCTTGTTGTAGGTAAAGTCATACCATTCTCATGATGGTTGAATTTCACACCTGGGACTTAATTGTAACAAGGATAAATCAGCATTCAGAAAACTATTAGCCTTTTCGAAAGAGCTAAACAAATTTGAGCCAAGAATCACACTTGTATGTAAGCAAAAGTAAGGAGTATATATACTGTTAGTGTTAGATATATCATTGCCTTGTTTTCACATCCATTTCATTGGAAAACATTGTTATTGAAGAGATTCAAGCAGCACTATGAATATGCCAGTCAACCTAGGTATCATGCAGTCAAACATCTGTTTGTCAGTTGAAGCATTGCTTGCATAAGTTCTAGCAGATAAACAACAGTTTGAACATGTTAAATGGAGTATTCAACTCAAGCAGTCCATGCCAAGAGTACCAACATCTAAGACCAAGAAACTTAACTATTTATATCTGCAGTCCAATATTATTACTTAAGCCAGAAATTCCAGTATATGTTTCTGCACGTAGCGAACTAGATTTGTACGGCAGTATTGTAAGGCAAATGTTCAAAACAGAGCGCACATAGATGGACATATACAAAATGCTGAAAGATACTTCATTAAATCAGTAATCCGGTACTCTTCTTCTTGCTTAAAACAGAACTAAGTCCAAATTGCAAAACTTGAACATAAATTAAGCAGCAAAATTGACTAAAATTTTGGGATTGTGTGGATGGCTTTTTGACCGGAAGGCAATTTGTGTGGTCCTTGTCAGCACTTTAGTTGATTTTTTGTGTCACTACTCCTTAGAGTAGAGGACTAGCAAGACTTTGATGTCTTTGTTGTCTGACTCTTCCTAAAGACTTTGATGTCTTTGTTGTCTAACTCTTCCTATACGATGGGACTTCAACATATATGGTGCAAGTTGAATATGGTGTCGCATGCAAAAAACAATGGAAGTACTAAACTAGAGTCAGGACATGAAGAGGCGTGCTCCTTGTCCATCTCCCACGCTACTCTCTCCCCCTGCTCTATTGGATGTTGCTATTCTTTATGCTCAAGCGGTTGCACGTACTTAGTATGATAGTAAACCAAATAAGTCTTGTATTAAAGAGCGGACTAATCATAATGGAAATTCAACAATAACTTGTTCTACATAGTGGCTTGATATTGCTTCATTCATATTCAGAAAAAAGCCATTCCTAACCACTTCAAACCACCACAGGCTGGATTCTTCTTATTTGGCTAACCTCAAGGTAAAGCTACCAAATAGAGCCATAAAGGAGCTATTACCTTTGCTCAGAAATATATTGATTCCAATGTGCATGTCACGGTCTTACGCTTGAATTCTGGAATTGAGTCATGGCTTTGTGACATAAAGCACTTAATAATATAGGCCATGGTCGACATTTATGTGTCCAAAATCTAAACCTTTTGCACGACGGGAAGAATATCAGCTACACATGGGGCATTAATCCCACGGTACATCAGCAAAGTAATCACTCTTGATGAAATCACTCATTGGCCTGTCATGTTAGACATTCGATGGTGTGGGATGTGAAGATCTGCGTAATATGTGGTGGAATTGAACCTATGTCTTTAATGGTGCTTGAACCATTGATGACGGTACATCTACAGGAAATTTTTTTTGCTACTTCTAACACATTTTGTTGGTGTCGTTATTTAGCAACCACATCATCTACCTTATAAATCTCTTTTCGAGCATAAATTCCAACAAATTCGAATTTAATGAAAAGGCGCCCTCTTCTTCTTGCAAAAAAGGGATATCGCTATTGAGGCCAATGTCATGCGGGATAGTAAATTTACAGGAGCTCATTGTTGCGTTTGGGGCAGTGGGGCGGTGCTTATTTAAATAATTACAGAAAATCTAGTAATTCCAAAAAACCATGATTCCTAGGAAACACCCCTACTGGAATAAGAAAGACACTAGCTACACAACAACATGCACAAAAACTTCAGTTGAGAATCTTCCTCCACCAAACAAGGGAGATCATAGAGTCAGTACAAAATGTGAATTGGAAAGTTTTGAAATCGGCTAGTTCATTTTTGGTAAGTTAATCACTTTCCATCAATCAAACATATTAGAAAGTCACAAGAAGGACTACAACTAAAACAGAAAAAAGGAAAAGAAAAAGACATAGAAAGGCTTCTGTTTTTTTACCCAAGGAGCCGCTTTCTTTGCTGGAGAAGGTCAGGCAAACCAAAGCTGTTCCAACCATTAGGCACAAAACCCAGAACCCAAAAGCCTTCATAATCTCAATTCCGACACTTCCAACTAATTATCTTCCCGAAACCCCAACAATCCAACAAAGCTTTTTGACAAGTTCTCCGTCTTCACACCCTCAAAAAATGACCTCCTTAAATAACTCAACCCATTGGGGACTTTCTTCAAACACCTTTGCGTCACCCCTCTGATATTCAAAATTAGAACACCAAAGTCGACCGTAAAATCCGCAGAGAGCCCATGTCGAGTATATATAAAGGATTGATGATTAGTTTAAGAGATGGGGTGTTATGATTCTGGGGATGAGTCATCAAGAAGATCATGTGGGTTTCATTGTGTTCCGTGGCCCTTTGCTGTGGTGGTACAGAACAGTAAATAAGGGTGGGGTGATTTATTGCGGTTTTGTTGTGTTCTGGGAGGTGGTTTTTCTTTCCTGCAGAGAAATTGAATGCGGTGGTGGGATGGCGAGCCCGTTGTAGTGAATAATGTACAGACCTGAAGATTGGCCTGCGGCCACGACGACAACTCAACAACACTCCTCTCCCCGGCCCAAAATTCTTCACAGACTTTTGCCCATGCATTCTCTGCTTTTACTATTTTCCAGCTATTTGCACGCTCGATGTGATGTGCTTCAATCGTTTTGTTTTTACTTCTTGGTGTTAGCTAATAAATGAGAGACTTGACCAAATTTACCTCAACGTATAAGAATTTGTTAGATTACCAGTCCAACAAATTAAAACAACAATTGCAGTACATTTAAAGTTGTACGGTAATTCAACAGTGATCGAGATCATTTGTCAGAGGTATTATACTAAAAAAAATATCGCTAAATATTTTTTAGCGATAAAAAATTTTCAAAATAAATTTATCAAAAGTGACAAAACACTTTTAGTGGCAATATTTTATCGCTTAAATATTGTAGAACACATGGCAGAAGATCTTGATCCTTATTCCAGATATCCATCAACATTTTATCTTAGTACGTGGCAATTGGCAAAAAGTTTGAGGGATAATGGAGGTGAGTTTTTTTTTACAAGTGAAAGGACATTTGGATCAAATCAGTTTCATAGGATAATATGCAACAAAAATTTTAGGGGGTAAATTTGAAAAATAAATATTAGGATTCTTACAAAAAAAGTGATAAATTTTAGTTCTTCAACCTAATTTAATATACACGCGCGCCTACACATAGAATCACTTGCACAGGCCCGCACACACAATGACACACGCACGCACGCAGAGAATTATACACAGAGAGAGAGAGAGAGAGAGAGCATCATTCGTGCGAGCGCACATACGAATTGAGAATGGAATAAAGAAATTAAAACCTAAGGGTCTATTTGAAATCACTTAAAGTTTTAATTTTTTATTTCTAAAAAATAAAAGCCTGTTTAGTTTTTATTTTTTAAAAAAAATAAATAGGTGTTTGATTACCTTTTTTTTTGTATTTGATTACTCAGTTTTTATTTTAAGTTTTTTCTTTGGTGATGGTTGCAGTGGTCGTGCTGCGGCCGGCGGGTGCACGATGGCAGTGGGGAGAGGGGTGGTGGTGGTTTCAAAACAAAACTCAAAATTGGAAACCCAAAACTCCAAAATGGGAGTTTTCAAAAATAACCTTATTTTTAAAACTGAAAGGAAAAAAAAACGAAAACAGAGTGTCAAACAAGTTTTTTTTTTCTCTCCAATTTTAAAAACTGGAAACTTAAATATAAACAAATGTTACCTAGATTTATGTGAAGTTTAGATTTTAGATTTGGAAGTGAAAATATGGGTTTTACTCTGGAAGATTTCATTCATTGTTTAGGAATCATAAATTTTTGTATGTTAACGTTTTTTTTGCAGTGGTCGCCCTTAATTGGTGGATGGAGTATCCACAAGATTTTGTTCTAAACATATGGCATTTAAGGAAAAAAAATGTTATCCTTGTTTGTTGGGGTGTTATTCTGGAAATTTTTTGGGTGTTACCGGAATATAAGAAGATAGCTGCAACTCCTAGTATAATAACAATTGATGGTCATAAGAGGTCTTAAGTGACTTTTATCTAGTGACGCTAAAAATGTGATGTTAAGAATTATCAGTGAAAGTGTTAACAGAAATATTACCAAATAGTATTTTACTAACAATTAGTTATTGCTATTCAAAGGGTTGTAACTATCTTTATTAGTTTATTACGACCCAAATAGGAGCAAAAATTTTCTCTTATTATCCAAACTTGCCACTTGTTGGGTAGTTTAATCAATTAACCTTTGAATAGACCTAAATACCCTCCCTAAATTGAGGTAGATTTCTCCGGATCCTAATATATATATATATATATATATATATATATAGAGAGAGAGAGAGAGAGAGAGAGAGAGAGAGAGAGCGTGATCCATTACTAGCGCTGGCAACTTAACCCAAGTTGTCAGCTCGATCTGGCCATCCAGATCGCAATATGAACGGCCAGATCGCGAGCCTCAGAGGCTATTTTTTTCGTCGTCCGCTACATTATGTAGTGGATGACAAAAAACCGTCCGCTATATAATGTAGCGGACGGTCAAATTGCGTTGGCAACCTGCTAGCGCTAGCAATGGGTGTGTATGTATATATATATATATATATATATATATATATATATATATATATATATATATATATATATACACACACACATATATATATATATATATATATATATGTGTGTGTGTGTGTGTGAAAATCGAAACAGATAGAAAGTTGTCAGATCACTACTTATGTGGACACTTTCTCAGCTTACCATGTGAACTTTTCTTTTATAACTTTTTTAGTTCTAACAATGTGTCTTCTCTCACTCTAGAGACAATCTGCAGTATAACAACCTAAATTTTCGCTATTATTATCTTCATACCTAAAAATATCTAATCTTATTGAGGAGAAGATTTAAACCTAAGTAATTATCTTCTTAGGTGATTTTTTTTAATGACCCTTTATATGTTTACTTATATATTCCTTTCCTTTTTTTTATAATTTTGTTATGGTAATCTAACTTCAAAAATATTCCTAAAATTTTCAATGATCCTATTTAAAATTGTCTCTCAAACTAAAATATTAAGTTGACCTTCTCTTCCCTTAATTTGAGAAAATCACCTTTTATAAATTCTAAATTTGTAAAATAGATTTTCAATTTTTTTAAACCTACTAATCTTACTTAAGTTCCAAAAATATCTCTCAGAATATGATAATAAGTTAACCATAACCTCCCTTGAGATAATCTCATTTTATGAAACTTAAAATTTGACAACTCTCTCTCTCTCTCACACACACACACAAATCACTTTTCTCTTCTATTGCTTAATTTCTTTATTTATTTCATCTAGCTGCCATATTTTATTCTCTTGGGATATCAGCGCTCATTTTGTGACTCAAATGACCCTCTCCACGCTTCTATTCCTAGATTATGCCGATATTTTTTGTCGATAGATTTGATTGTGATATTCATAGTTCTTCAATGGAATTGTTATCTTCTCATTGTTAGATTTTGTTGAATTGTATTGTATATAATAAGACGGAAGATCTATTAATTTTGTTTTATCACTTTCAGTTAGTTTTTTCATTAAGTTTAAATCTTAGATGTATATTTTAAGTGACCATTATATAGATTCTATCAATTTTTGTTCAATTCTTGGTCATAAACTTTAGTATCGTTCTTTTATTATTTTATTTACGTAATTTATTGACTATAATTGATTCCATGTGCAACGTACAAGATCAAAACTAGTTGTTTTTTATAAGGCAAACCGAGGTTGTAAACTTTTTCTTAACGTGCTATATATTGAGGTTAAAAAGAAAGCTAGTTTGGTTTGTTAAAAAGTTATTTGGCAAACATGACCTATATTGAGGTAAAGCTCTGTCAATTAACTTGACAAGTTTTTGATAAAGGAAGAATTTACGAGTTCGCTAACAGCATTCCTAATTCTACCGCTTGCAATACCAAATCGAAATAAATTGACAGCATCAAGAGCATCAAACAAAATAAAAGAAAAAAAAGCCCGAATTGAATGTCCCATGTCATACGCTTCAATGCCTAATAGAGGTGAGAGCAACAAGTCAGCACTCCAAGAATTGAAGAACATGCAAGCATGGAAGTGTGTGACCATTACACAATGACCATTTAGCCCAAAAGAAATATAAGCAGTTACATGTGAGAGCTCCTCAAGAAAAATGGTGGACGGACGACCAGTATCTGTAATTAATCTTCTCGTGCATAGTACGAGATCTTAACTAGTATATGCTGGTCTTTTGTTAGGCCATGGAGCGGCAACTAATTAGGACAGCAACCAGTTGGGTGGTCAATGTTCTGTTATACACTAAACTAGTCAAAGCATATGAAAGGAAAGGGATGGGGTGAATGCCGTTAGAGCAATTCAGGGGACAAGTCTATTGGAACTAATTGTAATGAAATGCCACCTATCTTCCAACTGGTTACCCTCCTTGGTCATCGGTCCATGGCCAAAAATAGTTGCAAGTATATGGGCGAGGATCTCTGTTTAAGCCATTCTCTCAAACCCATCACCCTGTGTTCAAGGAAATTGGGAGACTCAAATATTGGAGACGGACATTACAAAAAATTGTCATGTCCTGCTCTTCCACTGTTGCGCTAAATTTTGCCTCAACGATAATCGCGTATTAGTGATAATCAATGTGCAATAGTCTCCAAAGTGACTAATGTGATCGTTGGGAGATACCGTGGAGTGTGGGAATCACAAGACATGTAGAGATTCTGGCTAGCCATCTAGTTCTCACAAGCCAAAACAGTGAATGCAAGAGTATGTTACTGAAGAATTGAGACATTTAATCTCCAAAACAACCAAGTTGCACTATGTTTTCGCCTTCCTCGTCTCGCTGATTTGTACTCGGCGCATAATTTGAGACCATTTCAGCTACGGCTGCAAGCTGCTATTTACAGTGTAAATGTGCAACCATATCTTCTTAGCCTGCTAATTCGATAGTAACTGATTTGAAAATTGTGATCACTCAAACTGGGGTGTCTCATCGGTATTTCAACATGAAGTGGAGGGTGTGCAATCAATTACCACTAAAAGTAGTATCGACCAGAGTTCCAAGCGGTTTGGAGGAACAAAGACGAAGCCTATTTCAAAATTCAACAGTATAGGTATTTAAGGAGTTCATGTGATCACATCCCCCAGGCTCTAACGATGTAAAGAGTCCAAGCCTTGAATTGCTGTTTAGAGCAAAATGAACCTGGAGATTTTGCAATGACCGAGGCCCTTGACCCAAAACTTATGATGCATCAATGTCTCTGCAAAGTGAACAGGCCTAGCAGACTGACCTAGTCTCGTGATTTTGATAATCTTGCCAAGCTTGGTCTCACAGCAAAATACATATCGTGATGCACAGAGTATGTTCACTCGCATTGCATGTGTACAACACCACGTAGGGTAGTTTGAAAGTTCAAAATGACTGAAACATATACTAACCATCTTTAGTAACCCCTACTAGCTTCTAGTTTCTCTCGGAGTGTCAATTAACCTCACCTAAGCCCAACCACAAATTTGAAAATTAGGAACAGGAAGAGTGGCTGTGCTCTTAGAGAAGTTTGCTAAGCATGCCAGCATAATCTTCAGCCTTAGGGTAGTAATGCAAGATAAACGAGCAACACATGAACCCCCCAAAGAACCAAAAAGCCACAACAAATCTCATAATTTCATAAATGCATCTACATGGGTATGCCTAGTGTGGTTAAACCTCATCAACATGTGACACACGAGAGTATATAACTCGATACAGTTACAGCAGTGTACAGATATAAACACGAAAGAAGGGTTACAATGCTACATAGCATTTTATCTCGTAGGAGATACAGCACAGAGAATATATTAAGCAATGGACGACATCCATCCGGTAAGCATTTGTATCTTACAGATAGCTCAATGAGAAGAGAAGCAACTAACTCATAAATGAGCTCCCCCACTATCGCTTATTGTACATCACCGATACCTTAACACACACTGATGAGAGAAGACAAGGACAATGGAGAACATAACCAGATTCTCAGACGCTGTGACAAAAAAATGGAGCACGCTTCGCCCAATTGACGATATTCCATAGCTGACCCTGCTTTCTCCCCACAGCAGATCTAGCAATCCCCGTTTCATTTTTCTTCAGCATCTCCCACAATACATGGACATCCTCGTACTCGCAGGTTCTCACATCATGGTGTAGCTTCACTAGCCCTGAACTTTTGCCCAAACAAAAGAAATCAGCAATCCAATAAGCAGTCTGGACATTATAAAAGTAATGGCTACGAAAAAGAAGAGATCAGCACATGCATGTATGATCAAACATCTGACTGGCTAATTGGTGATGAGCTGAGCTTTTAGACCATTTCCATAACAATTCATAAACCAATAGCACATTAGACTCTTTGATCACGCTAAAGATGACAAACTTCTAACCATAACAACTCAGCAATACCTTATAGGTGTGTAAAATTTTCTTGCAGTTCTTTGCTTGCTTCTTTCACTTTCTTGTTAAATCCGTTAGCGAAACTACTCACAAAAGGCATAATAGAAAATGTAGGGAATATATAAAAACTCTAAAAAGGAAAAAACGAGCTCCATATAATGATACCAAACAAGATAGCTTATGAGGAGATGGTCGACCAAATTCCCAACTAGATCAATATACAACATTTGCAAACAACCTTTAGAAAATTCACCATCACTCTAAAATTTTGACCAAAATGCCGAAAGGGACCACAAAATGAGTCAGGACTGTACGCTCCTCCTTCGTTTTGGAACAAAGGAGATGCAATTAGGGAAAAGAGAATCTGTGACTCTTGGCTAAGGCTAGCCTCTAAAACGACATTATTAAAAGTCTTATATTCAATCGTCTAAAGAACACCGCGGATAACGTAGAAGCATTGATTCCTTGGAACAATTCCTGTTCGCATCATATGGCTTGCATTTGTTAAATTCTTCTGCTAAACAATGAGATCGAACTATATTATTTAAGAAATCTCATTTTTGATTTAATCTGTTCCATCGCAATAAAAAATGCAGAACATCTTGACGCAAAAAACAATGTATCTGAAAAACCTCAAGCAACAGATTGCAAATAACACAAAATGGCTAACAATTTTACGGATTAATTATATCTACTGTTAGAGAGAAAACATTATCAGACTGTAATGAATATAGCGAGAATCTCTTATCTCTAAAACTGATGCAGCATTAATCGATGAGGGCAACAGTGGTGGTTACCCGTTTTGCGAATTCCGAGGCGCTTGGCCACGCGGACCCAAACTTTTTGCACGGGGATCACCATTTTGTCCCACAACTCCATCCGATCAAAATCCACCCTCCAAAACCGTCAGTTCTACGCAATACGACCGATTTTTTGCCTTCTCCTCCGGCCAGAGGATGCCCAGAGATCAGAACATGACGAAAAATGATGAATTTCCCAGAGCAAGCCGACGAGATTCGTATAGCAATCGCTCTACACGATGCTTATGTACACAACCTTTATATGTGCAGATTGATGAGAACCTGAATATATAAAGAGATGAAAATATCGAAAAATGATTGGGGGGAGAGAAGCGAAAGTATATTTGGCGGTAATATCTCCCTCCTGCCTGTTTTTTCTGTTTGATTGTTTCCGGCAAGATGGGAAGATGATCGGTCAGCAAGGTCCGTGGATGACGTGCATTAGGCGACACGTGTCGGTAGTTGGCCGTTTGGGACCGTGTCCGAATACGACGCATCTACCGATGATTACGACGGTTGGGGTGACTGCATGTGTACGCCGTGGGAGGTAACGGCCATGTGGGAGGTAAAAGATATCATTCGCTGTGGACCTCACGCACGCGACAAGTGACACGTGATCCGACTTTTAATTCAGTGGTCCGTAGAAGAACTGATCGCCGCGTCTGTATTGTAAACGGATACTGTCTAACTATCATGGGGCGGGTGAGATGCGGATCTTACAAAATCCGAACCCGCCCCGGTATCCATAGAACCTTGCCCGCCCCGGCACCAGTCGAATACCAAAACCGATCCTAAGCAAATACAAAAAACCCGCCCTGCCCCTGCAATTCACTTGAAGCCACCCGCAATTCAACCAAAACCCTTCGCAATTCACCATCCATTTACCACACCACCCTGACCCTAATCCTTTCTCTAGCCCTAATTCCGGTCACTTCTTCTCAATTCCCGTTCACACGAAGCACAGGCGGGGCAAGCCACGCAACGCAACGCCGTCCCTACGCCCACAGGTACTTCACATGCCTCCCCTCTCAAACAGCAACTATAGCCCATAAATAAGCGAAAATGCAAATCCTAGTCCAACGTCTTAAATCGTCCCCGATATTGCCTGTGAGACGCCACTAACGAAGCGCTAATTGCGCTCCCGTCCAGGTTCCCGGCTGATTCGCTCATCGGTGGAATCGAGCAGGTTAACTACATTCTAACTAGGATCTGTGCGGGGGAGAGGGAGAGAAGGAGGAGGCAGCGACGGCCGGCGGGATAAGTTGGCAGCTTCGCAAAGAGAGCGGGAAGAAGCTGGCGGCCGACGGTGTGACTGGGTATGAGGCAGAGAGTGAAAGAGAAGATAGAAGTTTAGGGTTTGTGTCCTTTAGGAGAAAAACATGTAAATCTTAAGATGGATGGATAAGATTGACTGCTGTATATGGTTAGTACACCAGTGCGGGTCTCGGGGCTAGCAGATACCGAGGCGGGTTGGACAAAATACCATCCCGACCCTGACCCGTTACGGATTTTTTTTTAAAATACCATATCCGCCCCTGACCCGGTCAAAGTCAAAATAACCCGCTCCTATCGGATCGGAGCGGATCGGAGATTCGCCGGATGCGGATCTTATTGCCATCCCTAGTGGTCCGTTCGGCTGGAATCCTTTATAACGTAACATAAAAATCGTTAAATATATTTCAACGTCAAAAGATTATCACTTTAATTTTTTAACAATAACGACAAAATACTGTTAATGACAATCATTTTGTCACTAAAATTGTTACAACCTAAATTTTGTACAGCAGAGGGTCCTTTTCCGTTCGACTGGAGCATAAACAAAAATAGGAATGATAATGAAATTGTGAGACCAGGCAAGTTGTGATGTATATGATAATTAGAGATTGTAAAAGCAAGCGGAAGCGACGACAAGAGGGGGACGTCCATTTGCAAAGGGATTTCGTATTTTGCTTACATAGGACCTGATTCTTGAGGCCAAAGGCTAAAAGAGGTGTTACTGAGACCGCAATGGTTATCAACCGACGGATAAAGAGAACTTCAGCGGGAACGGTGATGAAAACAGCATCTTACAATCCAGACGGCATGAGTGAATCGCAAAAGCTTAACGATCCACTTATTTCTTTAAATCTCGTCCATTGCATGTACCACAATTGCATTGTCGCTTATACAAAACTTTTAATATATTTCAGGGTGATTTTGAAAACATTGATGAAGGAAGCATGAGAGAACATTATCATAATAAGTGAATATCTCATTTCGAAACCGAACCAATCAACATTATTTCGAAAGGAATTAGTTCATTTTTGGAGTGGGATCATCACTTTCCTTATTTTAGGCGGTATCGCCGTGCACCTTTACTTGATAAAGTTGGTCATAACACAGGCTTTACTTTGTTCGCCGTGTTCAGTCCTGGTCAATTCTAAAGCTTGTCCAAGGACTTTGCTGGTGAAATTTGTTAGGTGTTCATTCTTTCCTTTATGCTGGTGTTCTCACTTGCCACTGTTGAGGCGTAGTACACATTCCACTAAGCCACTTAACTTGCCAGTACTTGATCTCAATTCAATGACTCTTTGCTACCATTGTCTTTACATGACAATTTACTGTCTTCGCAAAAATAACTAGAACTCATGTAGTCTGTACATCAAATCATATATGTATAATAAATGTAAAGGGAAAAATTGTCAAGAGATCACACATGTTCTGGAATCTGGACCGTCTCATGCTCTCAGCAATCTGAAACTAGAAAAACTGAGAGAGCGTAATTTGATAGTACTACCAGCAGACCAGGTAAGATCCACAGGAGATGTTCAAACTAATGAAGGTAAGCAGATTTGTTAGGGATGTTCTACTTGCACCCGAACTTGATCAATATTTGTTAAGAGTGTTGTTGGACAGCTTTTGGAGCATGGTTAGAAGCTTGATTTTGTTGGAGATGGATGCATTATTTGTGATAGTGGGAAGCCGAGAAAGGTGGTGAAAAAGATAAAAATGCAGAATAATAGAACCTTTCCATTCTATAGAAGACACAAACTTGAGAGATTAATGTACACACAAATTAGAACAAAATCTGATGAAGAACATAAGTCCTCTCTTAAACTAGAAGTATTCTGTGCAACTACTGGAGCCGAACTTGTCAAAAAAAAAACTCTCCTTCGGTTATTTGGTCCCTCCTCCAGCAGGGTTGAATTTGCAAAAGTTACAAGTGTTGCGTGTGATTTTGTTCAGAGATGTCAAAAAGGTCCAGAACTAACCAGCAAGAACTTTCTTCAAGCTTGCCATGTATGTCAAATATATGGTCCATAAAAACGAGAAGGAACTATTCAACAATGGCTGCCAGTAAACACGCAGGAAGTATAAGACATCCGCCTTTTTTATCTTCTCCGGAAAAGACAAAAAATAAGCAAAAAATGATACTCCAGTTTATATTGATGGATTGTATTGGAGCAGTTTGCAAAGTGGTAAATATAAAAATGCAGTCAATTATCTTGTAAACATACCTGTAAATGGATGGGGATGATTTTGTAAGTGAAGAAATCGCACATTGGCCAGTACAGAAGACCAGTCATCATTGTCGGAATCAGGTCACGCTTTAATCTGGCAGCTATCTCACCAACATTCTCACCTGAATTTGGGACAACAAATTAAAACTCGAGGTGAAAGGAAAATAATAAGCCAACATCTTATACACTAGCCAAAAAAACTATAATAGGGAATGCAAGAATGGTGCAAAATCCATTTATTCAAAAAGAGAAAATCAGTTCTCGTTATGCCTCAACATGATATGCCTAAAATTCTGTGGACCTGCTTACTCTTTAGTATCCAATCTCACTGTATTCAACATTCACATCTCATCATTATCACCAACAGATGAACAAAATGGTCCAAGGAATGGGTAAGGACTAGATACTTTTTTTTCCATGCCACAAATGCAACGAAGCTTTTGCACTGTTCGGTCCAATTTAAATTAAGAGTGGTGCTGAGCTGCTGAGTCTGCCTTACATAATAGACTATGCAAACTTTGCTGTAAATACTAAGCGAGCTCCAATACCAACACTCTTAAGTCAAGAGAGAGAATCCCATGTTAACTTACCCAAAGTCATGCTCATCTGAAATCTTTTAGGTTTCAGTATCACATTCAATATTCATACTATCCTCTTTATCCGATGGTATCACATTCTATTCCTTTTGTATCAACTTATGCCTCTATGGATTGGCAATGCAATTTAAATAAGTGATTGTCCAGAGTAAACCACTTAATGAAACTGGTCTAATCATTTATGCCATTTCTTTCCATTTCCCTAGATTTAAAGTCATTACTAGTCTGTTCCAGTAGGGTAGTTTGACATGAAGATTTAAAGCATACTGTATGCCCCATGAATCCATCAGGCAAAGAAAAGAAAGCACCTTGATGTCAGTTGACATCACAAGATTTTTGGTCAAGAATCCCCTTTGTAGAGCATTTTCATGGTGCAAATCACAAGTCGCAGAACAGAAGAGATATGAAAGCATCGTGTCTATTTAAAGATATAGGACGTATATAGTTTATTAAGGCTATTTTTTCTGTTTAACCATGGAGCCTCTCAGTTGTGTTAAGTTGGAGCTCACACTTCTCTAGACTATGTAACAGTATTCTCGCCCCGCCCACATAAACAAATAAAGTATGAAAACATAGAAATGAAGCATTATCAATTCAACATTCACCTAGTGACAATGATAGTGGAAAATTTTGTTGCACCTTGTAGCGCTGCATTGAAGGAGAAAAAAATGCCAGTTACAAAGGGTCCATAAGTTAGTTGCCCAAGTGTAAGCTTCTTCAAGGTAGTGACTAGGTCTCGCTTCGGTAGCACTCTCCCCATAAAATTAAACCACCCATGTTGTGCTGGTCCCAAAATAATCAGCCCATACCCAGCCATTCGCAATGTCCTCAACAAGTCAATTGAGCTAGAAGGTGTCAATGTAATCATCTGATACATGTTAAGAGAACGAAGACAACTTATTCAGTAAAGAACGCAAATAAACTACTATTGCATGGTACATAAAAAATATGAATCCGTTGAAATGATCATTTCAAGCAATACAAGGGGTTAGGCTGACATAGAGCATAAGTGTGTATTGTACCGCGTCCAAGTACCAAGGACATCATCAATCTAGGGATTCCTAAAGGGTTGGTTCTGCTCTATTAATTTTGTTCCACTGGCATGATTTGACTTGAAATATGTTCAAATAGGATAAGCTTGATTACATGTAACTTATTATATGTGGATATAAAACAAAATGACTAAAAGGGTTTTCGATCTTTGTGAGGTTCCCTGTCAGTAAACATTTCACTTGCGCAAGAAAGGATAATAAATTTATCTCGCACCCACCGTACTGTAAATCTAACCAAAATTTGTTTATTCAAACCCATGAATATGGCCAAATGGGATCTTGATGTTTTTCACTAGATCAGCAATTACAAAAAGTAGATTGTTACTTTAAATAAACCCGCAGTAACTAACTATGTAAAAAGTTCTATTCGTAAAAAGTTTGACTGTTAAATTTTACCGGGTGATTTCAGCTGCTTAATATCGGTCCAAGTAGCAGGAAGTATCAAAGGCCATAAACAATATAGCACAAACTCGTAACAAGCCAACATACTACAACATGACATGGTAAAGAGGAGTGGGAATAGAAAAACACTCATATGGCACACTTAAAAATTTTCAATAACCAAACCACGTAAATAAATACACAACCATAGTTACCGGTCAACTTAATTAATATTTGGCCGGCATTAATCACTTCAATTAGAGAGAAAATACTCATTAAAACGGTTACAACACCATATTGCTATCAGGTATATCACCAATCTGTTTACTTGGATAAAACATAACTAGATAATAATATTGTCTGAGTACTAGAACTGATAAGAAGATTGCCCCACCACTGTTTGTTCAATGGATTATATCTTTTGCAATCATTTTATATTCGCAGTAGTATAAACCTACTAACACCAATCATCAAACACAAATTCAAGAACTTAATACTCCCTCCGTTTCATACAATTTTCCCCTTCTAACTTTTTGCACGGTAAATTTTCGTACATGTAATGTTCACTTAACCTCGAATAATCATAAAGCAAATAGGTATAGTTTGGCAAGTCAATTTAGGATAAAAATAATGAGCATCACAAACGTATACATGCACTAAATCTATCTTAAGAATTTGCAAAAAAGACAAAAGAGAAAAATTCAGTGTGAGGGAGGGAGAATGATCAACATGCATCTGCATGAAGCCATATGGACAATTGGCCGGCATTAGTCCGTTCAATCAGAGAAAAATATTCATCAAAATTGTAATAACACCAGGGTGTTATGACCAATTTTTTTCATTAGATGAAGCAATTAACCTATAAGACCGCACCATCACTCCTTATTGAACGAGGGATATGATAATCATACACTCCATATCTCAAATGAATAATGCCCGTTTCGAGTGAAGTAGTTCAATTTAGGAATGAGATCTTTCATCTTTGTGTCCCCTAAAATAAACAGCATTGAAACTCATAAGAATATTACCTATTCAACGAAACTGCAATTTTGCAACGAATAGAAGGAATGTTTCGTCGTATTAAAACTACTAACACCAGTCATCATATACACATCCAAAACTTGATATGATCAACATGCATCGATGAGAAGCTTCATGGAATTCACCTGGGAGGTCAAGTCCGCGGCCGCATAAATCAGGCACGACGAAACGCTCTTCGTAAGAATCGGACGTGACTCTAGCAAACCCAAGTACCACGCAAGAAAACCCATCTTCTTATTCGAATAAGATGGTACTGATGAATACAAATGGCGAGGAGTGAAAACGTAAAATGGTCTTGTTGTGTGGCAATTCCCAGTCTTGATCGAATTACGAGGGGATTGAACGAGTGCCCTGCATTGTAATTGGTTTGGGATGAATTTGGATTGGGTCCAAACACCGGAACTTGCAGCGAAGCGTCGGTCCGAAAGATGTCCGATGGCGCGTTTGCCCAAGTTTGTTATGGGATTGACACCCATTTTCCTGCGACTTCTCGCCCCCTATTTTTATGGGATGGGTTTGAAAGGGACGAGTAGGGAAGCTGTTCTAATCAAAAGTGAACTCTAGCAAATACTAACGTGCGGGATATGAAACCGACGATTCCTGGTTTGAGGAAATTGCCTGACATGGAACTCGGAGAGGTTAGGTTCTCGTGAAATTCCGAACGAAACATTGAAAACTGTTGCGTAGTGTGTGGCGATGTCGCAATGCCCCGTTTGGGGCAACACGCATGTTTAGATTGAAAGTAAATGTCTCAGCGACCAAAAATCGAATGGAAGGTATATACCCCGAAAAGAACAAAACGAGGCGATCTAGACGGAGCTGAGAATTGGTTATGCTACAAAGACAAAGGCGCAAGTAGAAAGATGACGATCGCAAGTGCGGTCTCCAAATGTTTGTTGTATGTGAGCCTGATTTCAATTCAGAGATATTGTTACAATGAGGTAGTGACCCAAAAACAAGTTTCTGTGAGGTTATCTCACATTGCTTATTGAAAGAAGGTCACAACTTAGCCCACGTATATAAGCGTCTTGTCCCACATTGATTATTTAGAGAAAGATCACCTCTTAGCTCTAAATAAATATACATGGTCTTGTATTGTTTTGGGTCAAGAGAGAAAATCACAACATAAAGTGGGAGTTAAGATTTTGGTTGGTTGTAACGCTACTGAATAGTGAAATCGAAATCTGGTCATACTCCGAGGACGTAGCCATATTGGTGAAACTCGTAATTCTTGTGTTGTGCGTTTGGTTTATTTCTTTTATATTTCTCGTTTCTTTGTTCTTCAATATATTGCTCCGTAGTTGATGCATTTTGTAACAACTGGTATCAGAGCTTGGGTTCGAATTTTACTCACGTAAATTTTACGTTTGAGTGGGAGCAATGGCCGAAGAAGGTAAAGAAAAGATCGAGAAGTTTAATGGTATGAATTTCCAGTAGTGGAAGATGCAAGTTGAAGACTACTTGTATCAGAAGGATCTGTATCTACCGTTGGTGGGAGAGAAACCTGAAGCGATGAATGCGAGTGAGTGGGCGATTTTGGACAGAAAGGCGTTGGCTACGGTAAGACTTAGCCTAACCCCACAAGTAGCATTCAACATCTCCAAGGAGAAAACTACTGCTGCTGTGATGCAAGTGTTAGATAAATTATACGAAAAACCTTCTGCTTCGAATAAGGTATTTCTCATGAAGAAACTGTTTAATATGAGAATGTCTTAAAATGGTTCTATTGTCGATCATTTAAATGATTTTAACGGGGTTACAAATCAATTGGAATCTGTCGGCATTAATTTTGATGATGAAATTAGGGCTTTGTTATTTCTGTGTTCACTGTCTGATAGTTGGAATAACTTGGTGACGACAGTGAGTAATTCTACTATTTCTGGAACACTAACACTTAATGATGTTGTGAGTTCTGTGACGAATGATGAAATGTGGAGAAAGACAATTGGTGATGGTATATCATCTAGTACTGCTTTGTCCGTGAAATCCAGAGGTAGACAGAATAACAAGCAAAATAATAGGGGAAGAAGTCCTACAACAGGAAGATCAAGATTAAGAGGCAAGTCGAAGTCCAAAGGGAAACCATAGTGTGTTGGAATTGTAACAAGGAAGGTCATAAGAAGAATGATTGTACGGAACTAAAGAAGAAAAAGGGAGCAGGGGGAAGACAAGGTGATGATGAAGGGGCAAACATGGTAAGTTCAAACGAACGGACATATGACGATTTATGTCTTTCTGCTACAGTGGATGATAATTTCAAAGTGTGGTATGTAGACTCAGGAGCCTCGATTCATTGTACGCCTCACAGGAATTGTTTCTGTGATTATGTTCATGGTGATTATGGACATGTGACTGTCAGGAATGGATATCGGTGTAGCATTGTCGGAAAGGGAAAAGTAGAAATTAAACTATCAAATGGAGGAACCCTAGTTTTGAAGGATGTTAGACATATTCCAGAACTGCAGAAGAATCTTATATCCGTCAGTGGATTGGACCGTGAAGGCTATTTTGTGGCATTTGGTGAAAAACAGTGGAAGGTGACCAAAGGGTCGATGGTGGTAGCAAGAGGTGAAAGAGTAGGAACCCTATACATTCTTTCAGGTACCTATAACCACTCTATCTCTTTGGCTTTTACAGAAGTCAGAGAACCACATTATGGCATCACAGGTTGGGACATTTGAGTGAGAGTGGTATGAAAATTCTGCACTCAAAGAATGCATTGCCGGGGATGAAGAACATTCAGTTAGATTTCTGCGAGGGTTGTATCTATGAAAAGCAAAAAGGGTCAGTTTTCAGAGGGATGGTAAAGAGAAGAAGATTGAAAGGCTGGAGTTAGTTCACACGGATGTTTGCGGACCAACTACAGTAAAGTCTCTTAGAGGTAATTTTTACTTTATTTCTTTTATAGATGATGTTAGTAGAAAGACTTGGATATACGCCATCAGACAGAAATCTGACGTCTATCACACTTTTAAGAAGTGGAAAGTTCTTGTTGAGAATGAAACAGGGAACAAGGTAAAATGCCTAAAATCTGACAATGGGGGTGAATATCATGATGAAGGGTTCCAAGAATATTGTTCCAATAACGGTATCAGGTTAATAAGAACTGTTAAGAGGACACCTCAGGAAAATGGCTTGGCAGAGAGGATGAACAGAACCATCATGGAACGAGCAAGGTGTACGAGGATACATGCTGATTTACCTCTACAGTTCTGGGCAGCAGCTGTGGATACTGCCGTATATTTAATTAACAAAAGTCTAGCAAGTGCTCTCAATGGTGGTATTCCTGAAGAAGAATGGTCAGGTAAACCAGTAAATTATTCTTTTCTGAGAGTTTTTGGATGTATTGCTTATGCTCATATTGATAAAGAGGAAAGGAAGAAACTTGACTCTAAATCTCAAAAGTGTGTATTTATTAGATATGGAGGTGATGAATATAGTTATCGTTTGTGGGACTACGAACATAACAAAATCATCAAGAGTAGGAATGTCATATTCAATGAATCACGGTTGTATAAGCACAGATTACAAGAACATGGAATTGAAAAAGACAACAGGGAATACATGGAACTTGATGAGCCAGAAGATGGACAGGTACCCAGGACAGAAAATCCAGAAGTCCTTGACAAGACAACTGATACTGAAATTGGAGCTGGTGATCAACAACAAGTGCCTGAAACTCTTAACCTCAGAAGAAGTAGTCGGGTAAGGAAAGCTCCTGACAGACTTTGTCTTTCACTCGATTATATTTTGTATACTAATTCTGGTGAGCCAGAATGTTATCAAGAAGCGATACAGGATGAATCCAGGTTACAGTGGGAGCAAGCCATGAAAGATGAGATGGCTTCACTTGAGCAAAACCAAACTTGGGATTTGGTAAAGCTCCCTGCAGGTAAGAATGTTATGTACAATAAATGGGTATACAGGATTAAAAATGAAGCTGGAGGAGCAAAGAGATACAAGGCAAGACTAGTTGTGAAAGGGTATCGACAGAGGAAAGGTATTGATTTCCAAGAAATCTTCTCTCCTGTTGTGAAGATGACTTCAATTCGTACGATATTAAGCATTGTAGCTATAGAGGACTTACATCTAGAGCAGCTGGATGTTAAGACAACATTTCTCCATGGGGATTTGGAGGAAGAAATCTACATGCATCAGCCAGAGGGTTTTGAAGTCAAGGGTAAGGAGGGAATGGTTTGCAGGTTGAAGAGGAGCTTGTATGGCCTAAAGCAAGCTCCTAGACAGTGGTATCTGAAGTTTGACAGTTTCATGAAGCAGACAAACTTCACTAGATGTGACTCTGATCACTGTGTTTATTTTCAGAAGTTTAATAGTGAGGACTTCATTATTTTAACTCTGTATGTAGATGATATGCTTGTAGCAGGTTCAAGCATGGGAAGGATTAATGAACTCAAGAAGAAGTTGGCAAATACTTTCTCTATGAAGGACTTGGGAGAGGCAAAACAACTTCTTGGCATGAGGATAACCAGGGACAGAAAACATAAAAAGTTATGGTTGTCACAGGAAGAGTACATTGAGAAGGTTTTGAGGAGATTTAACTTGCATGCCTTCAAACATGTGACGACTCCTTTAGTAGCCCACTTCAAGCTTTCAAAGGAGTTGAGTCCCAAGAACAGGGAGGATGAAGAATACATGGCACATGTACCGTACACCTCTGCTGTGGGAAGTCTCATGTATGCCATGGTCAGTACAAGGCCGGATATTGCACATGCAGTTGGAGTTGTGAGCAGATTCATGACAAACCCAGGAAAGGAACATTGGCAAGCAGTGAAGTGGATTCTCAGGTATTTGAGAGGAACATCCAGGTTCTGCTTATGTTTTGAGAGTAATAACATAGATGTGCGAGGCTATGTAGATGTAGACCACGGCGGTGATAGAGACAACAGGAGAAGCACCACGGGATATGTTTTTTCTGTAGGAGGGACTGCAGTAAGCTGGATCTCTAAGTTACAGAAGATTGTTGCATTGTCTACAACAGAAGCAGAATGTGTTGCTGTGATAGAAGCAAGCAAGGAAATAATTTAGCTTCAGAGATTGTTGACAGAGCTGGGATATGGGCAAGTAGATTGCAAGTTATGGACTGATAGTCAGAGTGCAATACATCTTGCCAAGAACTCAGCATTTCATTCGAGGACCAAGCATATTCAGTTGAGGTATCACTTTATATGGTCTCTGTTAAAAGATGGACAACTGAACTTGGAGAACATTGAAGGCAACAAGAACCCCGCGGACATGTTAACAAAGGTGGTTGACAGGCAAAAGTTGAGCCTATGCTCAACTTTGATTAGTCTTCGTTGATACTTCTTGGATGAGTATGACCAGCATTTGTATGGAGTTTCAGGATTGGAGTTGTATCAGTCTCCAAGTGGGAGATTGTTGTATGTGGAGCCTGATTTCAATCCAGAGACATTGTTATAATGAGGTAGTGACCCAAAAATAAGTTTATGTGAGGTTGTCCCACATTGCTTATTGAAAGAAGGTCACAACTTAGCCCACGTATATAAGTGTCTTGTCCCACATTGGTTATTTAGAGAAAGATCACCTATTAGCTCTAAATAAATATACATGGTCTTGTATTGTTTTGGGTCAAGAGAGAAAACCACAACATAAAGTGGGAGTTAAGATTTTGGTTGTAACGTTACTGAATAGTGAAATCGAAATCTGATCATACTCCGAGGACGTAACCATATTGGTGAACCTCGTAATTCTTGTGTTGTGCGTTTGGTTTATTTCTTTTATATTTCTAGTTTCTTTGTTCTTCAGTATATTGCTCCGTAGTTGTTGCATTTCGTAACAATGTTCAGGTCCAAAGTTAGGATTCGAGTCATTTATAGGCAATTGATGATATCATTGACGTGTGTCGAGAGTTTTCATATGTCGATATTTTGTTATATCGCATAACTTCGCATTTTAGCCTGATATAGCTAAATATGTCCACCCAACCAAATGATGGCACATTGCGTGATTGACTCCGAGTCAACCACGGAGCCTGTGTCAAGATAGGCTCTAAAAGAAGTGATAGAGCCCTTGTAGGACTCGACTACTGAAAGGAGAGTCTTGACATGGTTCTAATACACCGAGGACGTATCAGAGAAAAGTCCGGAAGAGAGGAGGATTCTTGAAGCTCCACCCCTGTAGTGACGTTCTGATTTTAGTATCGGAGCATCCTCACCAGAACACCCCCGGTGGTCACTCCGTGTTCTATTTTTCAGGTCCATTTTTCGGTTGTGATTTCCAATCAAGATTTAAGCAGCAACATTTTGGTGTCATTCGTGCGACCGACTGAGAACATGGCCGGATAATCATCTTCAGACACTCCTCCAACCAGTCGCCCCGTCCAGAATCGACGAGCGAGATCAAGTGGCTCCCGTCGAGGGGGCCGACAACCAACACCATCCCAACTGTTAGACCCCTCATATTTAAATGCTTAAAAAATAATAATAATAAAATTAGAGAGTTTGGGACGTAATGGGTATTTTAAAATTCTATTTGTTTTAGGAATATATATATATATATATATATATATATATATATATATATATATATCTTTTAGGTGTCTGATAGTTACGTACATTCATAGGAGCACACCAAAATTCAGAAAAGTCTTCAGAGAATCTTTAAGAAATGTTATCTTGAGATTTTGGAATTTCTTTGAGGTAAGAATTGAAATTAATTATTGAATTGAGATTCGTAGTAGGAATCTTACGAATTTTATTTATTTTAGAACCTAATTAAGATCTTTGGGTATATTAAATTTTAGGGCTTTTGATATAATTGGATTGAGAATATCAATAATTCAAGGTAAGGATTTACTATTTTTGATATTCGAATCAGCGTTGGGCTAATCAATTATATATTATGAAAGGTTTAATCGTTAGTTCTTATTTAAACTATTATCGTCTGAAATTAAAAGTGACGTATTTCTATTTTGATTGCTGTCGTTCCAATTCTGTATGCCACTAGCATTAGTTTGTGAGAATTCGTGAATTTGAACCCGCTGTCCAACAATTCCCATTGTCAGCTAGTCTAGGATTTCGTGCCATACTGTATGACACGAAATTGGCTATGGTTGCTGGCTCGTTTTTGCGATACTTCCCTTTTCCATGCGTAATTTGTCTTTGCATTCATCCTGAACTTGCTTCGTGTGACGTGCCAGTTAATTCTTTGAATCACTCTGCAAAGCTTTTCTTATGCGAAGGCCACCACGTGGACCTTGGCTGTACATTGTTGTTTCTTCGTTTAAGCTAATATATTCCCCCATAATAACTTGACTTCATCATTACAAAGCTCCTTATTACACCTTCATTGATTATTTATCATCCAAACAGGCAAACAGAATGTGAATCCTTTCGGGTGTTACATGGCTTGCTGCCACATGTCCAATACCCTGGTTTATGTGTATATCTCTGTCTATATTATTTGGTTAGCGGTGTTGCACTCATATTCCAGCAATTTTAATTTCGTTGAGACCGTTATTTTGTGCTCTTCGATTTGAGTCCAATATTAAGCTTATTCATAAATCGTTTGAAATATCGTACTTGAATTGGTTGTCAAAATCTGTCTATCTTTGCAGCGTATCACTTTGTAGAATTTAGAGGACACCCACCCATTAGTTTACATCGTCTAGACAACTCATTGGTCTCACTGTAAATTATTAAATCTATGTGCTAATAATTTTATGAGCCATGTCACAGCGTATGTGACTTTTCTTTTTCTGACTTACCCACGTGGATTGGAACGTGAGCTAGCTCAATGGAATAAGTAAGAGATCGCGATCTTATTTTCTGAACCTGGTTTCACGTGTCAGTGATGGCTTGTGTGACCTTATTCTGAATGGCTCTCTAGTGTCTGTCTCTGTACAAAGATGTATTTTGACATTTTAAAATTCTGTCTTTGTACGAAAATATATTTTGGCACTTTAAAATTCTGTCTCGTATCGGTTCCATTAAAGTTTTGTACCTCCGAAATTTTGTTCTTCAGACATTTTTTTTTGTATCCCTTTTGGTTGGTCCGTTGAGCGACCTTACTGGGCATTTGGCTCACTTCCTTATTTTTTTTTTCAGGTGATCAGTAGGTGGGATTGGAATACAGGGCTAGCTGTGCAATTTAGAGCTAGTAATTTTATATCAGAGCCAATATTAGTAGTTAGTTTTGCATTTAGTTTGGTTATTTTTATAACGTACAATAGGAGGACCTATGTGGATTTGGAATTTATTTTGGAACTCCGTGTCAGAGTAATTTGGATCATATAAATGCCTTAGGCTGCTATGATATTTATTGATGTATCTTTGGGTTAATTAGTACATGCTCTGAATGACCATTTAGGGAGACTTTTTAAAATTATTTTGAGATTTTCTGACTCTGTTATTTGATATTAATGCTCCAAAAATTCGGGGCGTTACACCAACGATATTCCAGTAACGACCGGATTAATGTGACCTCGGTCACCCCCAAGACGAGTGGCAGCTCCCAGGGGACTCTGTCACGACCCGAACCCACGGGCAGGCCCGCAAGCTAGGCACGTGATCGGCCGCAGACCTAATAGACTCCAACCGAGAGCTCTGCCAGGCCTTACTCGCTAAAACAACATATAATCTGCAGCGGAAATTAAAACTTCTACAAATCGTAATTACATTTTCATATTTTCATTTGAATACAACACTTATGCTAAAACTCTTCATAACTCTGATCTGTCAACAACTAAGGCTAAACCAACAATCTAAATGTTTAGCAGCTCATTCAAAGTAGTGTCCGAAGCTTCGCGCCAAATTTTCCCTTCCTATGCTCCTCACTATCACCTTACTTTCAAACCTGAAATGATAAGTTATGGGTGAGCTTCCATGTGCTCAGTAAGTAACCAATGATTTGTTAAATAATCTAAGAGGACTACAACTCCTCTAGTAGTCATCTACCATAATCCTCGTGGCCTTCATTAGTTCGATTCCATCTAGATCATTGCCTGAAAAATATTTAAAAGAATGAGCTTGGGGCCCAGTAAGTACGCATACCATATCCCTAAAATAGGTTTTGGGATTCATAAAAACATGTCAAGATTTTCTTCAAATTTAAAACTGATAAATATTTTCACAAGAGATATTATACATATATCTACTTTATGAAAGCAATTCATTTAAGATTCACAGTAACGAAGTATGACATCAAGAAGGCTCATTAACAACTATCGCAGTTCATCATAACATGGGTATGCTGCGGTCAGCGTACGTTCCCCCTTGACTAATGCCCACAATCCCTACTCCACCCGGGATAAATATTATTCGATCAGGGTATGTGCCCCCCCCCCCCCCCCCGACTAGGGCCCATAATTCTTCCTTCGTCCGGGATACATATTGGCGTGGACGCAAGGGCGCACCATGAGCAACAGTACTGTGCGTCAACGTATCATCCCGTTGACCAGGACCCAACAATCCAACTTTTCCCCGTGGATATGGGGAGCAACAACCAAGCCAGAATACCGTCTCATTCAACATATATGAGCCAACTTTAAAACACTACTCGTAGCAAACATTCCATGGCATTTTTGATGTATTTTATCATCAAACAATTTACACAAAAGCAGTAGCGTGCAAAAGGTTTTAAACTTTTAATTGAACAATTCATTTGTACATATACATAGACGGAAAATAGGGTATACGGAGGAATATGGCAGGAGTATTTACCTTGCTCAGTAATTAGTTTTTGAGCTCGATCAACAGTCATTCCTATCTCTTGACTACTGAAACCTAAATAACAAACCACAAGGACATCATTAATTACTGCTCGAGCACGCCTAAGTATTAAGTTTCTCTTAAGTGAGTGAAATTTACTAAACCGCCCCTCAACTTTTGTAGAATTACCTATTTGCCTCTGATGCCCAACATGCCATTAACCACCTAGATATAACTTAAAAGAGTCTTTTTAAGACACTGATGGATTTTTCGGACAAGAACGGTCGTCTTGGGAATTTTTTGCTCGGAACCCTAAGTCTCTCCTAAATTTGAGCGCTGATGACCTTGTTTTCAAAAATACATCAAACGGTGCCAGAATGCCACGAAATTTTAGACACCAAAGCATCTCAGTACTTTTAGGTCACTGTAAAATTCTAGGCTAAAAATAAGTTTTTTTACTATGTTAAATAATTCAAACACCTGTTTTGAAAATAAAATCGTTCGAGACATTTTCCATATCCAGAAAAATCTGAGAAACTTTCACGTCGAAGGTTTCCAAAAATTAAGGGGAGTTTATGTTTTGCACTTTGTCTAAATCTATTCAGAAGAGGTTCTTAGAAATAATTTAATAACTATCGATAATGAAGCGTTACGCTAAATCCGTTCAGGCGCTACACTGCGAAGACCGTTAAAAATGGCAAACGACTTTCAAAACTTCTGAAACTCTAAAATATACATTATCATAGCTATATAAGACTATTTTAAAATTTTCATAATTTAATAACTTAGTTTACTATTTTAAAATACTCCGAAATCTCCTATTCGGATAAAATTAGTTAGCACTCTTCCCGAGCTTTGAAAAATATAAAAGTTTTACTGTGTGTAGGTCTTGAAAAATAAACCTAAGTTACTTCTTTGAGTTTTGTCCAAAAGATTTTCTAGATATATTTTAAAATTTTTAAAAGAGACTGCTGGAATAAGATAGCTTTTTAGCGACACTTTTGAGTTTAATTTTAAACAAATAGAACTTTTCCCCCTCTCGCTACAGTATCATCTTCCCTATATGGACTTAGACATCTTTTGTACCCAGAGCCACCTCACCCCGCAGCACCCATCTTCTTAGCCTCTCACTCACCCACTTTTACAACACCCATAATTTCTACCCATATGTATGTGAATACCTTCTCTAAATTCTCCTCTCCATCTCCATGGACCATAGACAGTAAACACAACCCATTCGTTAATAGCACACACAACACACGGCTGTCCTATACACCCACTCATGCACCCACACCATGCTATACACCTACAATTTATACATGTTTATAGTTGCCTCGGCAGTCCATGCACTCACACCATTCTCGGCAGCCCATGATGCACTCACACACCATTGCCGCGACGTTCCCACAAAGCAGACACTCCCGCACACATACGGTACCCATTAACGCACACATACACGGCTCACTCTAACGCACCCACAACTCACGTAAACCGAACTTTTCATGGTTTCCTCCCCAATCCTTTAAACAGGCCTGTGAGATGCGTAGTCACGGCCACCATGGCTGTGACTTGTTGGGTTTTCCATCATTTCCCTTCCCTGATTAAAATCTTATGAACCCCACAAGTAATACAGAGTGGAAAGGCTAGAAGCAATCTCGCTGGAAATTCTTCGATCCTTCTTCGAATCTCTCTCTCTCTCTTTCGGTAGCCCTTGCCGTTAGTGGCGGAACCAAGATTTTATTTCAAGGGTGCCAAAAATATATTGAAGTTGCTAATTTTTTTTTGGGTAGGTAAAGTAGTACGCAAAAATAGAGTTCACTTTTTGATAATACAAAAAAAAATTAAAAATCATCCAAAAGGTCTTCTTAAGTTTCATGAGAGCGATTAAAGACTCTTTCATAAATCTTTTAAATTTCATAAACCCTAATTCTAAGAAGTCCATATACTTGTGTGTGTGTGTGTGTGTATATATATATATATATATATATATATATATATATATATATATATGTATATATATATAAAGTTAATGAGTCAATTTTGAACCATTTGTAATATGAACCATCACTCTTTTACATCTGAAAACTTGAGAGCAACAAAAAGAACATGATTTCCTGATATTATGTAGAATACCTAACAGTTGATCATATTGTGGGTAGAATAAATATCTATTCCTTGTAAGAATAATGAAAAGAAGATAAGTGAGGAAGGAACTAAAATAATGGAACAAGAAAAGCTAAGAATCACAAAATTTGTTCATGGGCTCTTACGTGCATAATGCATACATCAACAATGAAAATTCAATCTTCTCTAGTTCTTTCTGCAGCAACTTTTCCTCCACCACAACCTGCTGCACATCCCACATTAGATCAACCAATAATCCATCCACAAAAATTGATTGGTTTCCTACTTTCCTTTAAACTTCCACTGCCCAAATCACCTTCTTCTGACCCAATCAACCGTGTCTATGTAAACCATCAATTCCAATCCAATGAATAAGTTAAAATAAACTAAGAGAATTGAAAATGTGTACATATAACTCCATGAATTCCAAATGTATAACTCTAATCAGAATCACCATCTCTAGTGGCAGGAATTAAAAATACAAATAGAGAGAGAAAGAGAGAGGGCGAGAGGGATAGGAACATGAGAAATGAAGCGGTTGCAATCTGAAAATGCGTACCTAAATCGCCGGTCACGGTCATCGCCGCGTCATCGCTTGCAGTGTGTTCTTGGCCGGTGGAGTCCTCGCCTCACCATCGTCACTCGCCGGTCACTGATCCTTTCAGATCTGAATAGAAGAAGATGTCCTTGCCAATCCACTCGTCGTCTCCTTCCACGGCTCCACTCCGGCCACTCATTCCAGATCTGAGCTCTTCTCAACAGAGGGAGTCGACTGGAGGAGCTGGTGTCTACCGTCGGCCGTCTGCGGTTTGGGAGTGGGTGAGGCTGTGAGAGACAAGTCTCAGAGAGAGAGAGTCGTAGACCCAGACATGGTGAAATGTAAAAAAAAAAATCAAAAGTTGAGGGGGTACATTAGCCCCCCCCTCGTACAAGCGTGGCTCCACCACTGCTTGCCGCCGCAATACTGAAAAGGGTATTAGGGTCGGCTAACATGAAGAATATGCAAATATATATCAACCCTAGGTTGTATAGTTACAATAATTACAATAAATCCTCCTACCAATTCGCGAGCGATTTAAATTCTACCCGGTACTTTCATGGTTACAAAAATATCCAAAATAGTTATTTATGAAAGGTGACGTATTAAAAGAATTTAACGGGTTATTACTTAACCCCGCTACACTAATTCGTAACTAAAGTTGCTACTAAAATATCGACGCTAACTATATGTATAAAATTGTCGCTAAAGGTTTCTAGAAAAATACCAGTTAACGCTAATCCTCGCCAACAACATTAATCAATATCAATAATATCTGTTATCGTTAATTTTTTTTCTTATGATTCTAAAATTGTCGCTATAAGTCGCTAAAGAAAAATATACTAACACTAAACAAGAGTTCGTCGCTAAAAGAAGCAAATATTCTTACTTGTAAAATTTGTAGCTAAAAGAATTAAATAAAATTTGTTAAAAATTACTAAAAATTTAAACCTAAGATCGAGATATTACAAACTCGTTCCCCAACTCCTCTTTTAAAAAGAGGGGACATACGCCACCGCCTGACCCGGAAGCTGTTTGACACCCCCAACGCGGATCTGACAAGGGAAATCCACGAACTTAAGAGCGTGGTAAATACCCTACAGAAAACGGTTGAAGGGGTGGCCCCTACGGTTTCTACCAACCAGATACATCTAGACCAGAACAACCTTCATCTTAGATTGACCTCAAGGCCAAGCTATGGTCAGAGATATAGTTCAGAAGCAAATCCCAGTTATCAGCACAAAATGGAAGCCAAAGAGCACATCACCAGAGGTGGCTCCTGCTTCTGTCGTGAGACATTGATGGGAGATAGCATGAATTCATCCCCCATTCCGGATGAAGGAACCCATGGCCGACGCTGGGTGGGCAAAAAATGTTATCCCCAAAGATGAAGTTGATCTGACAAACGAGAAGCTCCCTCATACGAGTGAGTTTCTCGAAAGACTGTCTCCGGATCCTGCCCAAAAAAATTTACTCCCCCAAAGGAAGATTCTGGGTATCCTCTGTCCAAGGTAATCGAAAAAGCAAAACTTCCTCGGATGCCACAATGCGACTTGTATGATGGAAGCAGGGACCCGAGAGAGCATGTTTACCAATTTAAAACTAACATGTTGTTACTCGAGGTTTCAGATGCCGTTATGTGCCGTGCCTTCCCAACCACTCTGAGAAAAGCGACACATGCTTGGTTCAAGTCTCTCCGCCCAAGGTCAATCCTTTCCTTCGCCCAACTCTCCGATTTGTTCCAAAAACATTTCATGAGCAGCAGATATCGGAAGAAAAATTTGGCGAGCCTCCCTGATGTGGTTCAAGAGAGAAATGAGTCCATGTCGAGTTATTTAGGGCGTTTCAATGCAGCGACTCTAAAAATTAACAATCTGGATGAATTAGTTAAATACACCGCCTTCTTATGTGGGCTCCATCCTACTTCCAAGTTCGTTTTCGCCGTAAACAAGAGCCTCCCAGGGAATATGAGTGCCTTGCTTGACAAAGCCAACAAGTACATTCAGGTGGAGGAGTACTTGGAGATCCACAAGGGACACCGAGACTGCAATGGATAAGAGCCTGGAAAGCAAACCTAAGAAGACAGCCCAAAGCCTCAAACGTTCAAGGAGAAATGAATGAAGTCCAAAAGAGTAATTTGACATGAGGAATTTGACGTTGTTGAACGCCAAGCCGTCACAGATCTTACACGAGATCAAAGATCAAAGAAATGTTAGAAAGGCCAGACAAGATGAGGTCCGCACCCAGTAAGAGGGACAAGAATTTATGGTGTCGTTACCACAATGATCACAGCCACACCACAGACAACTGTGAATCGCTCAAGCGTGCAATAGAGGCCCTCATCAAACGCGGACAATTGCGAAGTTATGTCAACAGAAGAGATGAAATGATGGAGGCCACTCCCTTAGCAAGACAAGAAGAGGCTCAAGAAAATACGGGCGTCATCAATACTATCTCGGGGGGAATCACCGCAGGGGGATCGTCTGGGCAAGGGCGGAAAGCTTACACAAGAGAAGTCCTTACCACTATGGGGCCGTTGGCTAAAAAGCAAAAGGTAGAACCGGCCCCAACAATATCCTTCTATAACGAGGATGTGGGAGACATAAAAGCACCCCATGACGACCCACTGGTAATTACACTTCGAGTGGGAAACTTCAATATGAAAAGAATCCTCGTGAATAATGGGAGCTCAGCGAAGGTACTTTTTTATGAGGCATTCCAAAAAATGAACATTCCGTCCGACCGCTTATGGAAGATTGATACGCCCTTCTGCGGCTTTTCTAACCACCCTATTATTTGTGGGGGGATTATTGCATTGCCAGTGACCGTGGGTGCCCCCTGCCCAAGCTAAGCTGATTCTAGATTTCGTGGTCGTATGCATTCTTTCGGCCTATAATGCGATTCTGGGCCGAACAGCATTAAACTAATTAAGGGTGGTGGTATCAACATACCACATGAAAATGAAATTTCCCATGGAGAACGGAGTTGGGGAAGTCAAGTGAGACCAAATGGTGGCTCGGCAGTGCTACATGGTGTCATGCCGAAACAGAGCCAATGAAACCCTCATGATTGAGGATTTGAGGGATGAGACCAAAGCCGAGAGAGGCAAGCCCGCTGAAGACCTCATGGATATCGAGTTATATCCGGGGAACCAAGAAAAGATAGTAAAGATTGGAACAGGTTTGGCGGAGACCTCAAGCTCAAGCTTGTGGACTTGTTGCGAAGATACTCAGACATCTTCGCTTGGACAACATCAAATATGCCAAGAATTGACCCCAAAGTAATCACTCATAAACTGAATGTGGACTCGCTCAAGAAGCCGGTCAAACAAAAGAAGAGAACGTTTGCTCCTGAAAGGCAGGTGAAAATTAAGGAGGAAGTCGACAAGTTGTTGGCAGCTGGATTCATTAAAGAGATTTCATACTCTGATTGGATCGCCAATGTCGTGATGGTACCCAAGTTGGACGACTGTTGGCGCATATGCATCGACTTTACTGACCTCAACAAGGCCTGCCCAAAAGACAACTACCCACTTTCATGAATTGATATCCTAATAAATGCTACTTTGGGTCGTGAGCTGCTGAGCTTCATGGATGCATATTCAGGTTACAATCAGATAAGGATGTTCAAAGACGATGTCCCTAAGACTTCCTTTATTACAGAACGGGAACTATACTGTTATAAAGTGATGCCCTTCGGACTAAAGAACGTGGGGGCGACGTACCAATGCCTAGTCAATATGATCTTATGCGACTCAATCGGGAAGAATATGGAGGTATATGTGGACGACATGTTGGTAAAAAGCATGGAAGCTAAGGCTCATGTAAAGGACCTCAAGGAAACCTTTGACATACTGAAGGCTTATGAGATGAAGCTAAACCCTATCAAGTGTGCGTTTGGCGTAGCCTCGCGAAAGTTCTTGGGATTTATGGTCTCCCAACATGGCATTGAGGCCAACCTGGAGAAGATTGGCGCTATCCAAGCCATGAATCCGCCTAAAACGATCAAGCAAGTTCATGAGCTTATAGAAAGAGTAGTTGTTTTGGGGCGATTCATGTCCAAATTAGCAAAGAGATGCTTACCCTTCTTCAAGGCTATCAGAAAGGTGAGAGATTTTGCATGGACGGAGGAGTGCCGGAAGTCATTTGAAGAACTAAAGCACTACTTATCATCCCCACCTCTTCTTACCAAGCCAGCTACTGGTGAAAACTTATTTTATACATGTCGCTCAGCAAAATAGCAGTAAGCACGGTTTTAGTTCGGGAGGAGAAAGGTAGGCAAACGCCCATCTATTATGTGAGTACGGTTCTTCAAGACATGGAGACGAGACCCTCGAATTGACAAAGTGGCCCTTGCCCTTGTCACCTCGGCGCGAAAACTGAGACCACACTTCCAGTCGCATACCATCATTGTTTTGACTAATCAACCGTTGGGAAAAGTTCTCCAAAACCCTAACGCTTCGGGAAGATTGGTAAACTAGTAGGTAGAACTGGAAGAATTTGACATCAAGTATAAACCTCTAGCGACGATTAAGGCCCAAGCCTTATCAGACTTTGTTGTTGAATGCATGATGCCAGATGACCCCCCCACGGTTGATTCTCTCAGAAGTTTCAGATCCCTGGCTTCTTTATGTCGATGGTTCATCTAAGGTAGGGAGCAGTGGAGCTGGGCTCATACTTATCAGCCCTAAGTTCAAAATTGAATACGCCCTTCACTTTGACTTTCAGGCATCAAACAATGAAGCTGAATACGAAGCACTCTTAGCAGGAATAAGGCTGGCACATTCATTAAGGGTCGATTCTCTCTCAGTCCACAGCGACTCTCAGTTAGTGGTGAATCACATCTTGGGTGAATACGAAGTAAGAGATGAGAGAATGGCCCAATATCTTCAAGCTGTGAAATCGGAGACCGCTAAGTTCAAAAACTTTGTTATCCGCCACATACCAAGAGATCAGAATGCCCAAGCAGATTCACTCTCAAGGTTAACCACCACAGATATTTCAGTATTTTCCCAGGCAGGATACATTGAGTTCCTTAAAAAAAGGAGTATCCAGCCATTGAAGGAAATTAATGTAGTGGAACACGAACATTGCTGGATGGACCCGATTGTTCAGTACCTCACTTCGGGAACACTACCTCAAGAGCGAAGTGAAGCACGCAACCTAGTGCTAGAGCTGCTCGGTTTGCTCTCGTGGAAGGGGTGTTCAACACCCGGTGTTGTATAAGAAGTCCTTTAGTTTGCCATACCTTAAGTGCTTGAGTCCTAAAGAGGCAGATTATGCGTTGTGTGAAGTTCACGAAGGTATTTGCGGGCAACACTTGGGCGGAAGAAACCTAGCACACAAGATTTTGAGACAAGGCTACTACTGGCCAAGAATGCAGAAATACACCATTAACTTCACAAAAAGGTGTGACCAATGTCAAAAGTTTGCTCCACTCCCACACACGCCAGCTATTCCACTTAACATCTTGACTTTCCCAATTCCATTCGCTATGTGGGGAATGGACATTTTGGGCCCGTTCCCAGTTCGTTCCCGATGGCTACGGGTCAACGACGTTTTGTGAGAGTCACCGTCGACTATTTCACAAAGTGAACTGAGGCCGAACCACTGCATGCCATAACGGCGGCAAAGTGTGAAGATTTGTTTTGGAAGAATGTTGTTTTTGCTTTGGGGTTGCCAAGGTTCTAATCACCGATAATGGGAACAGTTCGACAATATCAACTTTTGAAGTTTTTGTGAAGGCCTCTCAATCAACCTCCGTTTCACATCAGTTGCTCATCCCCAATCGAATGGGCAAACAAAAATATGAATCGCTCTATCCTTCAAGGTTTAAAGAAAAAGCTGGACGAAGCTAAGGGAGCATGGGTGGATGAACTCCCCAAAGTGCTCTGGGCATACCGCACGACACCCCATTCTGTAACAGGAGAGACCCTATTTTCTATTGTGTTTTGGGACAGAGGCACTGCTACCAGTGGAAGTAGGTCTTCCTACAGTTCGAGTGTTATAATTTTCAGAAGCGGAGAATGAGGCAAACCTTTGAGGAAATCTAGATCTATTAGACGATGTACAAGCCCGAGCCCTGGATCGAGCGATTTTAACAAAACAGAGGATTGCGCGGCACTACAATTGAAGGGTTCAAACAAGGCTATTTCGAGTTGGTGATTTAGTCCTCAGAAAGTTGGAAGTATCGGATCCAAAGGCCGCTATTGGGAAGTTGTCACCAAACTGGGAAGGACCTTACAAAATATCGAAGGTATTTAAGCCAAGCTCCTACTCATTGGCAACGCTTTCAGGAGACACAATCCCAAGAACTTGGCTTGTCAAAAATTTATGGAGATATTATCAGTAGTGTCTTACAATCGACAAGGCACTTCTTTTTTAGAGTAAAGAAGAGTGGACTTTAGTTAGTTAAATAACAAAAGGAAACGATTCCAATTGTAACCTTATTCTTTTTAAATCAAAGCAATCAAGTTTTCTTGTTAGCATATTGGTATGTTTCTCAATTTTTTACCCAAGAAAGTAGTAGGTAAGCTCATGTCCTCAAGGATGATGCGCATATCCGAACGGCCTGCCCGAGCAGCGCGCCCGAACAGTAAGACTGCATGTATGGCTTAAGCAAATATCACCCAGTGTGATAGGGTAACACACAAGTGTTGTCCAGCACGGTCTAGCTTTAGTTCTAGCCCGAGAAACGGCAAAACCTTGTGGGAGATCATCGCCCCACCCTGTTTTGTTAATTCGAAACCTGGTCGAGTGTGAGTGCGAGGCCTCTTTGCCATCCCTTAACTAACGATAGGGGTTCACGCCAAAGTAAAAAGTATTACAAAATGTGGAATTTAACAACACAATTGCAAAAATAAAACACATCCTTCCAAGGAATAATGAAATAACATGTTCATAAAAAGCCACTGGGGGCAACAAAAGTGCTTGATCAACAAAAGTACTGGGGGCAATCATGAAAGGAAATTACAAGGAAGAGAAAAGCAAGAACAAGATATCCTAAGGTGCAGGGGCATTCCCAGGCCGAACACTCTTATTTCCCTAGGAAATAATGTCCCCGACATCGGTGGGAGCAACAGTTTCCCTGACAGAGACCCAAAAGTGGGCATAACTATGTCGTCCAGGAAGAGGCTAGGATATTTGGCCATCGTTAGTTCTTTGGCTTTCTGAAAGCCCTCCTAGAAAATTGATAGTCCATCTTATGTTCGCTTCCGCAGCCACTCTTCCCTAGTAGTGCCATCAAGGAATGCTTGAATGGCCTTGTTCCCAGCTTCGGCCTTCTCGTGCCTTACCTTCTCGCATCTCTTTTTGAGGTGACCAAGCTTAGTAAGCAGGTCCGTATTCTCTGACTTAAGGTCTTTAACCTTCTTATCAAGCTTGTCAGATTTGCCTACGGCCACTCTCTTTTCAGTCTTAGCAATGCGGGCCACGTTCATCGCCATAGTGAACATGTCCTCCATCTGGCTGCTATAGCAATATGCCTGAAAAGAGAAGAGAAATAAAGGCGATCATATGACTGAAGGGCATGACTAGTTTAGTTAAGAACTTTAAAAGAATAAAGTAACTCAAGTTACATTGTAAGTAGCTTGGACGTGGGCCATGGCAAAGGCTTCATGAGGCTGATTCTCTAGAATGAGTTTGTCGCTTGGTAACACTTCATGAGTTAAGTGTTGGGCAGATACATGCGAGCTCGGCATTCCCGAATCACCCCTTTTAATCGTCCATCTAGGACTAAAAATTGGATCCTTGTCGATAGGAAGGTCCTCGACCACAAGCGGAGGTATTGGATGAGAGGGAGCGCAGGACCTCTTAACAACTGGAGCCTGTGCCCTCCTTCCTTTTCCCCTTGGAAGCCTTCTGTAACAAACCTAAAAAGTTGCCTTTTGCGTCTTCACCTTTGCTAGCCATTTCTGTAAGAAAAAAAAACAACAGTTAGGGAACACGTTCTCAATTAGAAAGAAGAGGAATATATGAACATAGCTTCAGACTCTACCTAGACTCGGAGTCCTAGAAGACGACGTCCCTGTCACCAATCCTCGAGTCCTATCCCCCAAAACAACTCGAGACTCTACGACAGGGGTTGGAGGAACTGGCATATGGGGCTCATCAATATGTAAGGGGTTCATCAATATTGATGAGCCCCGTATGCCACATCTCTTAATATGTAAGGGGTTCATCAATATTGAGACCACCCATCCTTTTTATACGATTAAGGAGTTTCTTCATGGTGGCATTGAGAGCAAGGAAGCCTTTCTTTTCATAATCCTTACAGAAACCGTTCCACTTTCTTGGAAAACTCCCATTTACCGCTCGGCCGCTGAATGAAGAAGTACCGGGAATGCTAACCTTTGTTGGATTTAGGACCCCCCCCCCTTTATCACTCTACCCGATTATGGATATAATACCAACCAACACTTGGCCACATTCTTTATAAAGCATACCTCAAGGTATAACCTCATAAAATCGTGGATCGTCACTGGGTATCTGGAAGTCTGCATGAGGTAGATCAGGCCAAGCAATTTTCTCCACCCATTAGGCACAAGTTGACCTGGAGCCATTTTGTAGTAATTGAAAAAGGCAACATCGAATAGATGCATTGGAATTCTATAGCCATATTTTATCTGACCTTCATAGACACTTGTCTCAAAGTTTGTACCATAGTTGGCAGGTTCTTGGAGCACAAGAACCTGCGCAGAGAATGGAGGAGGCAAGGGAAATTCTTCCAAAAGCTCTATTATGCTTTTGTTTGTCATCTTGTTCCTCTTCTCATTCGCGGTGAACCAAGTGTCTTCATCAAATTTGTCTTCAGCTTCGTCCTTGATATCCCCGAGAGCATCTCTACGGGGCATCGAAGTGCTGGCCTGAGGAGTAGAGGTTCCTACTTGACTCCTAAGGGTAGAGGTACCTACTTGTGAAGATCTACTTTCGAAATCACTTTCTAAGGTGTTTTCTTTTGAACTAGTCGTGGACGACGAAGAACTACTTAACGATGTTAAGGACATTTTCTATTAGGACTTATAAAAACTAGAACTACTAAAGAAAAATAGATATGCGCCAAGCAAAAAGAGGTAAAGAGGAACTTACTTGCAGAGATTGAGCCAAACACGGAGAAAATGAATAGCACGGGGCAAAATAGAGGGATGAGCCCAAATATATAGAAGGAGCTTGAATAACCGTCCCTCGGAAGACAGCAACATTCAATGAACCTGTCTTGCGCGATTCCTAAAGCATTAAGTTTTGAAATTTAAACAGTAATTGCCTTAGTTTGGCGGCAAAAGGACCGTCACACAGGCGTGCCTCCTTTGAAGATTGAAGTTGAAAAGTACCTTAAAGCCCCTGCCACGTGGCAAGATGACGAGGTCCGTGCCCAAGCAGACTACCGAGCAGGACCTCAGAGTGCCCAAGTACAAGACTGTGCCATAGCAGACAGCTCGAGCAGGCGGCCCAAGCATGATATCATAATGCTCAAGCACACATCCATGCCTGAGAAGACTGCCCAAGCAGACTGCCCGAGCAGGACCTCAGAGTACATTAGCACAAGTTCGTGCTAGTGTAGACTGCCCCAGCAGGAACTCAGAGTTCTCAAGCACAAGTCTGTGCCCGAGCAGACGGCCCCGGGTAAGACCTCAAGCTGCTCAAGCACACGTCCGTGCCCGAGCAGACTGCCTGAGCAGGATCTTAGGGTGCTCAAGCGCATGTCCGTGCCCGAGTAGACTGCCCGAGCAGGAACTCAAGGTGGTTAAGCCCACATCTGTGCCCGAGCAGGAACTCAGGGTGCTTAAGCATGCGTCTGTGCCCGAGCAGATTTCCCGGGCAGGAACTCGGAGTGCTCAAGCACGCGTCCACACCCGAGCAGACTGCCTGAGCAGGAACTCAGAGTGCTCAAGCACACATCCGTGCCCGAGTAGGACCTCAGGGTGCTCAAGCACACATCCATCCCCGAGCAGACTGCCTGAGTAGGAACTCGGAGTGCTCAAGCACAAGTCTGTGCCCGAGCAGACTGCCCGAGTAGGACCTCCGAGTGTTTAGGCATCAGAATTCCCATACAAAGTTCCCAAGCAGAACTCCCATGCAGAGCTCCTGAGCAGAACTCCTGAGCAGATCTCCTAAGTAAGCTGATCAAGTATGACATCCTATAGTTCCCTCTAAATAACAGATAGTGGACATGGGAATCCATAGCTGAACTGGCTTTGGTTGGTCTTCGCACTATATGCTTTTGGCTGTTCTCTTGGAAGAACCGTTAAAAGTAAGGAGCATTATGATATAGCTAAATATGCCCACCCAACCAAATGATGGCACGTGGCGTGATTGAATCCGAGTCAACCACGGAGCCTGTGTCAAGATAGGCTCTAAAAGATGTGATAGAGCCCTTGTAGGACTCAACTACTGAAAGGAGAGTCCTGACATGGTTCTAATACACCGAGGACCTATAAGAGAAAAGTCTGGAAGAGATGAGGATTCTGGGAGGAGCCTATATGATGAGCAAAACCTTAGGTACACAGACAAGTTCACACACAAGCACCCAGTGCATTTTCAGCTATTCAGAGCTCTACCCCTGTAGCAACGTTCTGACTTTAGCATCGGAGCATCCTCACCAGAACACCCTCGGTGGTCACTCCGTGTTCTATTTTGCAGGTCCATTTTTCGATCGTCGTTCCCAATCAAGATTTAAGCAGCAAAAAGCCTCAAAAGACCGATTGGCAAATAGCGATCACGCTTTATTAGCCTTGAAATACCGATTCGCATAACGACGGTCATACCGAATAAAGCTCTTGATCCTACTAGCTATCAAGTATTCATACTAACTCTCACAAAAGCGTCAAGAGATACTAACTCTTGAATATTTTTAAAAAATTTAAATTATGAATTCAAGCCTTAATTAAAGATTAGGGTTTTAAAACCCAAAATGTTGAAACCCTAATTTGTAAATTAGGGTTTTGTTGAAACCTTAATTTGCAAATTAGGATTTTGTTGAAACCCTAATTTGCAAATTAGGCCCAATCCTTCACCCCGGCAGCCTCTTCCTTCCCCACTGGCAGCCACTTCCCTGACCCCGGCAGTCCCTTCCCTCACCCCGGTAGCCCCTCCCCTCCCCCTGGCAGCCCCTTCCCTCACCCTGACAGTCCCTCCCTCCCCACTGGTAGCCCCTTCCCTCCCCGCCAGCAGTCCTTTTCCCAGCTGGCAGCCCCTTCCCTCACCCGGGTAGCCCCTTCCCTCCTCACCGACAGCCCCTTCCCTCACCCCGGCAGTCCCCTTCCCTCCCCACTTGCAGTCCCCTTCCCCGCCGACTGCCCCTTCCCTCACCTCGGAAGCCCCTTTCTCCTCCCGCTGTTTCTTCTGTTATTCGCCGAACAAAGCAGATCCACCACCGACGACGTCAACGTCGTTCTTCCCCCACAATCTCTTATCTCCTTCCCCGCAGCAGGGGTGTGGCGGTTGAGGGCTGTCCTTGACCCCGTTCATGCAGAAGTGACAGAAATGGGGTTGGGGGTTTGGGGGGGGGGCATTAATCTTTCTTTTTCTTTTTTTTAAAGATAAAGTAATGGCATTGAAAAAAAATAGGGTTCCAACTTAAGGGCAATAAAGTCTTTTCATTAAAACCGTTAGGGTTTTAGGATTCTGTTTGATCAACCAACATAAGTGTAATTAATCAAAACTATTATCCTTAACTGTAATTATACCTTAACCTTAGTGACATAGTGTAATTTGCCCAAAATCAAACATGTTCTTATTAATTGTTATTTACTATTTAAGATTTTTTATATTATATTTAAAAGTAATAGAATATCACGTGTCACCATTTTATAACGATAGTTATGTAACATTAAAAATAGTTGAGTGTAATATCCTAACCTTAGGTTCTGGGTAATTAGCCCTTCTCAAAATCCTTAATAGTAGGGGTCTCTTCGTTATTTCTAGAAGTTGAGGGGGAAGTAAGGGCAAATGTTACTAGTAAGCATATATATATATATATATATATATATATATATATATATATATATATATAGCTGATCCGTTGATAGCATTAGCAAAATAGGCAAAGTTGTTAGCGCGATCTGACCGTCCATGCACAATCTGTGGACCGTCTAGATCTTTTTTTTACGTTTTTTTAAGTCCGTCCGCTACATAATGTAGCGGACACTTTTATGACAAAAATACCCTTTGAGTCCGTCCGCTACATTATGCAGCGGACTAATTTTTGTACCTTTTTTCTCTTTCTGTCATTAATGTTCCGACTTCTCTCTCTCCTCAATTCCCTATTATATTTGTCCGCTACATAATGTAGCGGACAAATAAGGCTGTATATTCTCTTTCTCTCTCCCTTATCTCATTAATGTAGTCTGACTTTTTCTCTTTCTCTCTCTTTTCTCTCATCACTTTTTGTTTTCTCTCTCATCCCCCTCCTCTCTTCTTCCTCTGTTTTCTCTCTCTCCCCTTGCATGAGATATTTGCGGCCATAGCAAAGGGAATTGCTCTTCTCAGAATCTCAACGAAGGCATGGAACTTTGCTTGAAGGCTAAAACGCAAAAGGCCCAACTTTGAGTACACTTGTAGGGGGAGTTTAGGGTGTGGAAGTGATATGGATGGCATCAAGATGGCACCCTTGAAGCCATAATGGAGATTGGTTGGCTAGTTACAGTTAGAAAAACTGTACGAAGATTTGTTGGGGACCCTTTTAGGGAACAAGTGTGAATAAAAAAAGCAGTAATGCCATCCCAACGATTGAATGACAATGTAATCCACAACTATAACTGAAAACCCTTTGAGCCGTGCATTAAAATTGTACATCAGCCATCAATAGTCCGCTACATTATGTAGCAGACAAATAAGGCAGTACTCTTCTCAGTTTCTCTCCCTTCTCAGTTTCATTCGGCAATATTTTACGTAAACATGATCTTCAAGCTGGGATCTCTTTGGGTCACAAGTGTCTATTCTTGAAGCTTGAACGCAAGCAGTCATGGTGGTGGGGACTTTCCCTTGTTTGAGAGGAAAGAATACTGGTTCAGGTGAAGTGAGCGATCCAAGAAATCGCCTCATCATCAAATCCCCACAATTCGTAGAACCTGAGAAGAGCAATTTCCGTTGTTATGGCCGCAAATATCTTCTGTAGGGGGAGAGAGAGAGAGAGAGGAAGAAGAGAGCTCATTTCCAGATCTGCCATCTTTAGAGAATGGGTACGGGGGAGAGGGAGAAGATGGAAAGGATGAGAGATGAGGAAGAGAGAGAAAAAAGGGATTGTCTCTTTTTTTTAGATCTGACACACCGTTGTCTTTTTCTAGAGAAGAGTTCTCTTTTCATAATTGTTTTGTCCGCTACATTATGTAGCGGACAGATATAATTGGAAATTGAGGAGAGAGAAAGAAGTCAGAACATTAATGACAGAAATAGAAAAAAGGTCAAAAAGTCAGAACATTAATGACAGAAGGTCCAAAAATTAGTCCGCTACATAATGTAGCGGACAGACTCGGAGAGTATTTTTGTCATAAAAATGTCCGTTACATTATGTAGCGGACATATTTAAAAAAAACATAAAAAAAAAGATCTGGACCGTCCACATTATGTAGCGGACATTTTAAAAAAAACATAAAAAAAAAGATCTGAACTGTCCACAGATCGTGTGTGGACGGTCAGATCGTGCTAGCAACTTTATCTATTTTGCTAACACTATCAACAGAACAGCTCCTCTATATATATATATATATATATATATATATATATATATGGCGAAAAGAGAGAAAATAACTCAATATTCTACTAGGAACGAAGCAAGAACGTCGAGATCTCTCGTAAGAGAGACTGGCAAGTCAGATCCCATATAACTTGTTTGCTTAATTGTCGCTTTAGCTTTTCACCGTACAAAAAACCCACAAATTTTCCATTTAAAGCAAGAAGATAACCTTCTCTCACCACCTGCTTCCCCGTACATATTTCTCCACAAAATTTGCAATGGACCCTTCAAATTCCATTATGAAGCTCCTTGAAGAGGACGAGGTTAGCACCAGTGTTTTCTTTTCCAGTGGCTATGCCCAATAGGGTGATTCTTGGATACTTAAGGATTGAATTGTATAACTGGGTTTTGTTTGCAGGACGAAACAATGCATTCTGGGGCTGACGTAGAGGCCTTTACAGCTGCATTAAACAGGGACATCAAAGGCGAAACGTCGACGTCTCATCCCTCTGATTCCGATACCGGTATGGGTCGTCGTTGAGATTTCAATTTACCGTGTTCTCCTTTATGGCATGTGCTGTTGAATTCTTGTGCATTTATGAACTGCAATTTGAGTATTTGGAGCTGGGTTATGGAGTTAGATGTGTGGATAAGATGTTTGGCTTTCTCTTGAACTCACGTTCGCCTCTCAGTCCAAAGCAAAGATTTTCAACCTACGCTACGATCTTCATCACCTAAGCAAAGATGATCGCAGCATGACTGAATATTTTCAAAAAGGCAAAGCTATTCGAGATACATTGGCTGCTATACCTGATGAAGATCTTGTTAATGCCCTCCTTGCTGGACTTGGCACTGACTACCACCATCACCACCCGTGCAGATACAATCTCTTTGGATACCCTCTATGCCTTACTTCTCAACCATGAAACTCAGATGGAGCGCCAGCATGCCCGAAATGCCTATCTCCACAAGCCCATGTTGCTCTTCACAACCGCCCTACTCCCCCTCATCGCCTAACCTCCCTAAACTCCTCCTATGTTCCTCCTAAATTCCAGCATCCCTATGCCTTTCATAAATTTCAACACCCCTTTCCTCTTCCTCCCTCTCACGGTGACAAGAATAAGAATCGTAACAACAATCGTCGAGGCAGTCGTCCCTCACCCAATCATTTTCCTTCCTCTCAATCCTCACCTCGCTCAGCTTCCTCCATCATTTGCCACCATTGCCATCAATCGGGTCACATCCGCCCTTATTGTCCGCATTGTCAAAATCGTCCTTCCAACCCCACTGTTTACATGGTCAGCCAATCGTCTCTCCAGCCCTATGATCTTGCCTGGTATCCGGACTCTGGAGCCACTAATCACATCACCAATGACGTCACCAATATTTCTCACCATACTCCATATGACGGAACAAATCAAGTACGCATCGGTGATGGCTCAGGTCTGCCCATTTCTCATACTTGTCACTCAGTGTTAAGTTCTCCCACTAGGAATTTTAAATTAAATAATATGCTTCATGTTCTGTCTATCTCAAAAAATCTTTTATCTGTACGTCAATTTACTATTGATATTGACGTGTATTTTGAATTTCACTCTGATGCTGTCTTTGTTAAGGACCGCATTTCCGGGATGCCTCTACTCTAAGATCGCCTTAAAAATGGTCTTTACTAGTTTCAACCATCTGCTGTAGCTTCCCCAGTATCGCCCATCAACAGTCCTCCATCTGCTCTTCTTGGTGTTTGTGCTCCACTGTCACTCTGGCATCAACGCCTCGATCATCCATCTTCTCGTGTGGTCTCTCAAGTAGTTAATAGGTTTTCCCTTCCTACTGCACCAAATAAATGTAAAATGTGACTTGTGACGCATGTTGCGTTGGAAAAAGTCACAAGCTACCATTTCAAGCATCTCATGTAATTTCTTCCTCTCCTTTGGAATTAATTTACAGTGATATTTGGGGTCCCTCCCCGGTCATGTCTCATCAAGGTTACCGTTATTACATCCATTTTACTGATGATTTTAGTCATTACACATGGATTTTTCCTATTAAACTAAAGTCAGAAGCTATAAATGTATTTATTCAATTTAAAAACTTAGTAGAGAACTTAACCGGTCACACCATCAAAATCCTCCAATCTGATTGGGTTGGCGAATATCGCCCGTTACAGACCTTTTGTCGTCATACTGGCATTTTTCATCGTGTTTCGTGTCCCCGTGTTCATGGACAAAATGGGGCTACGGAACGCAAGCACCGTCATATTGTTGAAAAGGGTCTCTCTATGCTTGTGCATGCTCACCTACCACCCAAGTATTGAGACGATGCCTTTACCACTGCAGTATTTCTCATCAATCGGCTTCCCTCTCCGGTCATTCACAATTTATGTCCTCTTGAAAAATTATTCAACGCTCCACCCAACTTTACTCGTCCCAAAGTATTTGGGTGTCTCTGTTATTCTCACTTACGGCCATATGTCAAGCACAAACTCGACTTCCTCTCTAAACGATGTATATTTTTGGGGTATAGAGCCATCCATAAGGGGTATCGGTGCTTTGACCCTCTCACCGGTCGTACCTACATCACACCTCACGCCATCTTTGACGAAAACATATTTCCCTCTCAAGCCACTTCACCCGTGGCCACCTTACCTACCGTGCTCCCCACACCATCCATAATTCGTTATCCTATAACAAATCTGTCCAAGTCTTCTACTTCCCAACAGAATTCAAATTCTAATTGTCCTTTATCCAATCACATGCCCCCCACTTCACTGCCCACCTCCTCTTTTCCCTCTAACTCCCAATTTGCTTTATCTTCATATCCATGGCCCAGTACCACTTTTAATTCAAACTCTTCTCCATTATCTCAGCCACCTAATTCCCAAATATCTTGTCAGATTCCCTCACCCATTATCTCCTCCCCCACCTCCCAAATTCTCTCACATTCAAACATTCTTATCCCATCCCATCAAACACATTACACATCCCTCTAAATCCTCTAATTTCTCTCCACACCTAACCACCTCCTCATTCCATCTGCCACCTTCTTTCACGTTACACACCACTAACCACTCCCAAATTTTTTCACCTTCAAACTTATCTCTATTAACTCATCAAATACCTCCCCCACCTTATGTCATTTCCCCTCACCTCTTCCTGACATGTCACCGTCTACGTCAATCTCCATTAACCCCTCCCACACGCAAACTTCAAACTCCATGGCAACTTCCTTATCTGTTCCTTCTCCCTCCTTTAATCACTCGAAAACTCCATCTCTCCCACCTCACATCACCGCCACCTCTCCCCTTAATAACCCTCCTCCTTCACTGCCATCCAAACCAACCCAAACTTCTCATCACCCTATGGTCACACACTCACGTGACGGCACTCGAAAACCCAAAACTTTTCTTGCCTCCAAATATCCTCTTAGTGCATTTGTTACTGAACTTGAACCAACGTGTTATTCTCAAGCCGCCTCACATGCCCACTGGCGCAATGCCATGCAAGAAGAGTACAATGCCCTATTGCGTAATCAAACGTGGGACTTGACACCTCCACCCCAAAACGCCAACCTCATTGGTTGCAAATGGGTGTTTCGTGCTAAACGTCATGCTGATGGGTCAGTCGATCGCTACAAAGCTCGACTGGTCGCCAAGGGCTACCGTCAACAAGAAGGCATTGATTATGGTGAGACATTTAGTCCAGTTGTCAAATCCACAACCATTCGTCTTCTTCTCTCCCTTGCTGTGTCGTTTGGTTGGGCGCTTCGGCAAATCGATGTAAATAATGCTTTTTTGAATGGATTTCTCGAAGAAGATGTCTATATGACTCAGCCCCTTGGCTTTAAACACCCTCAGTTCCCTCATCATGTGTGCAAATTACGGAAAGCTCTATACGGTCTCAAGCAAGCCCTGCGTGCCTGGTATTCACGTTTATCTCAACGACTTATTGACCTTGGATTTCATGCATGCCTTTCGGACACGTCTCTGTTCATCCTTCGCAGCGACAAAGTTTTCATCTGCATTCTCATATACGTTGACGACATCATCCTCACTGGAAATTCCTTACCGAGTATCAATAGCATTGTTGGTGCCCTTAATGCCGAATTCTCTATCAAAGATCTTGGCCCTCTTGACTATGTCCTTGGAATTGAAGTTGTTCACACCAATCGAGGTCTTCTACTCCTTTAACGCAAATACATCACTGACCTCCAAAATCGAACTCACCTTGATGCGGCCAAACCTGTTCACACTCCTATGGCAACCTCAACTCACCTCTCTCGATATCATGGTGATCCCCATCCATCCCCCACTGAATACCACAGCATCGTTGGGGCCTTACAATATCTATCCTTTACTAGGCCTGACATTTCTTTCTCGGTCAACAAGGTTGCTCAATTTATGCACTCACCCACATGTGAGCACTGGTCAGCTGTGAAGCGTATTTTACGATATCTCAAAGATACCCTTCACTTTGGACTATGCCTCTCCAAGCTGTCAGATCTCTCATTATCTGCTTACTCTGACACCGATTGGTCTGGATGCCCCGATGACCGTTGGTCCACCAGTGGCTTTTGTGTTTATCTTGGTTGCAATCTTATCTCTTGGAGTTCTCGCAAGCAACCAACGGTCGTTCGCTTAAGTACGGAAGCCGAATACAAAGCTATCACCACTGTTGCTTCTGAACTTGAGTGGCTTAAGTCCCTACTCTCTGAACTTCATCTCGCACCGTCCAGGCCTCCTAAACTTTGGTGTGATAACATTGGCTCGGTCTACCTCTCACTTAATCCAGTTTTCCATGCTCGAACTAAGCATGTTGAAATTGACTATCATTTTGTTCGGGAACGTGTTGCTCGCAATGCATTGGATGTTTGATTCATTTCCACCGTTGACCAGCCAACGGACATCTTCACAAAACCATTGCCTCTCCCTCGCTTTCGTATACTTCGGTCCAAGCTCAACATCGTTGATACGCTGAGCTTGAGGGGGGGTATTGGACCCTATCATCATCCGTCCAAGAAGAAGTCAAATACATGTGTTGATAACAAACTTTAAAGCTCACAAACGATAGAAGAGGTTGATTAGGATAACTTCCTTATCTAATTAGTCATTTTCAAATCTCCACTTCTGTAGGGGATATGTGCATATATACTCTCTCAAACGTGTACATCAGAACATGAAAAAGTAATACAAGATTTTGTTCTTTTAGTTCTAAACAAGAGAACTACCTTAAAGTTGAGGACACTACCTTAAAGTTAAGGACAAAATCTAAGGGTGACATTTCTCTAGTGCGAAGAACAAGGAATAGGAAAAAGAGTTACTCAAGTCTATTAACCTCAAACCACAGGATGATAAAACGCCGAGTCTTTCATTAGTTCAGATAACATATTTTGTAATTGCCTTACCTTGCCTATTACTGCCCTCACTGCTCATCGTATTGATTCGGGTTCGTCCTACTGGTCAAAAGGGAAACCCTAACAAGAGAAATCCAATGAAAGCTAAGACTTTACAGTAAGGATGTAAAACCAACTTGAATTTAACTGTCTTATAGAAGCATTAAGGAAGCGCGATGTTTGTTTAGAAGCTGAGCTGAGAACAAAAGAGTGATATCTGGCCTTCCACCATAGGAATTTTTTTTTCAAGTCCCTGGGATCTGAAGGAAGGACTAGGCCGGGTTTTAAAGTCCTCCCGGTTGCTGGTTGTGCCCATAAGTGCAAGCTTTGTCGATGAGGCACAAGAATGACAATATTTTTGGTAGTGTTATATGCTGCTCTTGCTTGTAGCTGGGGTTTCAGGGGTCACACGTTCTCTTGGTTCCACTCCCAATGTAATCAATGCAAGTCAATATTCTAATCGGTTTAGTTACATCAGCCCATTATCTTTCATCGGTTGGTAGTTAGGGTAATAAAAAAATGTACCTAATGTCGTAGAAAAGGTGAGCAAAGAAGCTTGATGACTGGTCAGAAGAGATTATCTTCTGACATTTTCTTGTGCTCTTATCAGCTTCCAGATTCAGCCTCTGACAGTCTGTGCCATCTCATCTTGACTTGGCTGTACTGGTATGTAGATAGGCTACGAAAACATTGGCACGATGTTATTGTGTGAAAGAGTTAAATAAGACAATGCAGTTTTTTCTATGAACGTAAAGAAAAAGAATATCGTACAAGCAGTGTTTCTTTGTTTCTATTCTTATGCTGTTCACTCTCTATGTTATGAACTTATCTCCAACAAGTATCATTAGAAGTTTTCAATGATTGTAAATGCCTGTCCTGACTCAGTGTCTAACTGATAATAAAAGCAGCTATATTTCAAGGAAGCAATCATACTTCAAGTCAGTCAATTCCTAAGTGGGACAATTCCAGCCATGATGAAAATGCCATTCGTGAAAGTCAACAAGATGTGCAGAATACACAGCAACAAGAGCCACTTTCATCTTTGGTGGATCCAAGACAACAGGGTTCTGGTTCTGATAATCAACAACAACAAAGTGGCTCCTCGCAACAGAAACAATTTCAAGATGATTTTCCACAACAACAAGCCGAACAGAGTAACCATCATAAGAATCCTGGCCATGTCCAAGAGCCAGACAGAAAACTAGATCCCGATAGCGATTCTCGTTACCAGAGGTTACATAATATGAGTAATCAGCAGGCTATATCAACAGGACAGGCGATTAACGCAATGGGTCGTAGTAAACAAGTGCCATTTGCCCTGTTGCTTCCAGTCATAGAACCTCAACTTGATAAAGATAAAGCCATGCAGCTCCAGACTCTCTATATTAGACTGAAGGTCAATCTCAGAAACTAGTTCTTTTGAATCATTCTGCCATTTTCTTTCATCGATGGGCCACTGTGTTTACTTTTTTCCTTTTCCCTCTTTTGGGGATTGATAATGCTGGACTGCTGTTATTTGTCAGAAAAATGAAATCTCAAAAGATGAGTTTGTCCGGCACATGAGAAATCTTGTAGGGGACCAGATGCTCAAGATGGCAGTGTACAAGTTGCAGGGACAGGTAACAAGGCAGTTTTATGCAATCATAATACTGTTTTTACTAGGATATTGATGTTTCAATGCTAAAACCAAGATGATGCATAGGCTGCAAGAAACTCACAGAGCGGACCCAAGCAATTCCCATTACAAGCTCAGGCTTTGAGTTCAGGGCAACAACATCTGCAAATGTCATCTCTTGGTTCAAAACAGTTCACTGGTTCGCAACCGTTTGCACAACTTCATCAGAAGAGTCTCATCTCTCCTTCAGATCCATCGCGAATCACGTCTTCAACAGCACAAATGTTTACTGATTCAAATAATTCAACAATGGAAAATAATGCCCAGTCATCCCGGGATGTGGAACGCCAGTCAGATTCTCATGGGATGCAAGTAAGCCATATGTCTTCTTCTAGTTTGACCACTGCAAAGCAAGAAAGGGAGCGCAATCTCCCAATCCAGGGGCTTAGTAGGCAGCAGCAACAACATTTGCACTTTTCACAGGCATCTTTTCCCGCTTATGGAAGTACTGGCGGTAATTTTCACCCAAATTCTGGACCAAATGTTAGCAGTTCGTCAAATTCCCTTAAACAGCAATCTTATGATTCACACATGAGGCAAGCTCCGGTGCATCCAACCATGGGTGCAAGTCAGGCTATGAATGCGAAGCAAACGTCTTTTAGTGAACCGAAGAGAGCACAGGGTGGTACTTTATCTCACTTCACAACTAATTCAACATCGCTACAGGATTCAGTTCATTGGCAATCGTCATCCGATAAAGATCAGAGTGTTAAACAGGAGCCGCTTGATCAGGCAAATGAGAAACAACAGAAGTCCCAGAATCCCGTACAGGTTGAGCAGGGAAATGCAATTGCTGGGAGTTCAAATGACGATTTTTTTGAGACACACTCCTCTAGGATGGGGTTCTCAACATCTACGGGTATGGTTGCCTCAAATTCGTCATCCATGATGACCCAACAGGATCCCAATTCATCGGTAATTCTTCCTGATGTTTGATACTTATATGACAAGCAGCCCATTGTCAGCACAGTTTACTAACCATTGTTGAGTTAAAATCTGCTAATGTTTCACTATCTACTTGTGCTTTATTGTTAAATTGATATATGGGAAACATGACCTTGCTGTTCGGAAGGATTATGTCCCGTAGAATGGAAATAATTAAAGGTAGTTGATTTGCCTAAGTTGTAAACCATGGGAAAGTTGGATTATGTCTGCACTTCACAGGTTGGTTCGCTTGGACCATGTGATGGCCTACTAGAGTCATTAGTCAATCTGAAATTCTTTTGGACTGGCTGTAGACAATATATTATTAAATGCTCAGGCATACAAGTTGTTATATGATGACAAATTTTTTCATTTACTAAATGTATTAACTCTTGTAAGTCGTGATTAAAGGTAAATTATGTATGAGTCTGCCTTGTTTACTTTCTTAGCTGGTTTCCCTTTTGTCGTCTATTTTCTAGTCCCCATCCCCATGGGAATTTGTTGCTGCATCTTATGTCCGTATTATACGATCCATATATATATATATATATTTGCTTATTTAAATTGTTAGTAAGTGAGTACAAACTATGCACGTCCTCATTGTGTTTCTACATGCTACGTTTCCAATATTTACAGTTGAGCTCTCGTATCCAATCTGCAACCTCTCTGGTTGGGACTGGGGTTAATGCAAAGGCAACCTTCAAAAAACCTTCTGTTGGCCAGAAAAAACCACTGGAAGCACTTGGCTCTTCACTACCTCTGTCAAGGTAGTATACCTTACTGCTCTACACAGGTGGTATGATTAGTGCAGATTCATTACTGTTCCTCAGCGGTCTTTATATTTAACTTGTGAATGGAAACCTTTATCTCATCTTTAACAGTAAGAAGCAAAAAGTATCTGGGGCCTTTTCGGATCAAAGCATCGAACAACTCAATGATGTCACTGCTGTCAGTGGTGTAAATCTCAGAGTATGTTTTTTTTTCTTTTTTTCTTTTCCTGTGATAAGCATTGAATGAGCTCTAGCTCAGAAGTTCACTATCCTCGTTGTTTTGGTCAATGTAGGAAGAGGAAGAACAACTACTAACTGGGCCCAAGGAAGATAGTCGAGTTTCAGAGGCATCACGGAGGGTTGTGCAAGAAGAAGAGGAACGTCTTATTTTGCAGAAGATTCCGCTTAAAAAAAAATTGGCAGAAATTTGTTAAGGCTCTTTTCACTATGATAATAATCTTATAATTTGCGAAAATTGCATGTTTTTCATGGTGGCAACGTTTCCAATCCACATGAATTGACATTTAGGGTTATGGGTGTGCCCCTTGCAGTGAGTAAATCTGGTGTAAAGAGTATAAGCAATGACGTGGAGAGATGCTTGTCATTGGTAAGATTTGAGTTATTTTCACACTAATTTATAAGCTGTTTACAGCGTTCCTAATGCAACTGAAACTTTTCAGTCCGTGGAGGAGCGAATGCGTGGTCTGATATGCAGTTTGATCAGACTCTCAAAACAGGTCAGTTGGTGGTTTTCCTCTTACTCATTTTTGGGAAGGGATAAGTGACTTATCATGGCTGTATGCAAATTGATCTGCAGCGGGTCGATATTGAGAAGTCAAGACACCGAACTGTTGTCACCTCAGATGTTCGGCGACAAATCATGATTATGAACCGCCAAGTGAGGGAGGAGTGGGAAAAAAGCCAGGCTGACTCGGGCAAAGTAATGAATGAAGTGAGTGTCTCCATTGTTCACTTATCATTATACTATGATTAAGTGGATTCATGCTTTTACAAGCTTTACGTTTGATGTTTGGAAATGCAGCCTGATGGTAGTAATGGAGTTGATGGCGATAAGGAGAAGGATGAAGGCCGTGGGAAATCTGTTAAGGTATTGAGGATGATTGATTTCCAGGCAATGTTTATTGAACTTTGGAGAAGTGCCATTTTTACCACTTAGCTAGAACATGTAAACTTGTAACCTTTAATTTTTGGTCTAGTAAAAATTGTCATAATACAAATGTTGCTTGGGGTGGGGGAGACCCACTAATATACGTATATGAAGCATAACAGGATGACAGCCACCCAAGACTGAACCAGAGCAAAACAAGAAGAGTAAGATACTCCTCCAAAAAAGAACCACTAACTCCCTCTCAAAGCCTTTACAGTACTCCCCCCCGAGTGAGGGAAATACATCTCTCTAACCATTTCCAGAATGAATCCAGACTCTAGCTCCCAATTCTGGATTCCACATTTTGATCCACTTTTGGTAGAGCTTACTGCCTCACTTTGCCTGCTGATCACGTCAAATTGAAGACTTGTCTAAGAGACGGAGATCTCACTCCCCCTCCCCTCAGCCCACTCATCAATTCAGATTCTCACTCTCTTTGCATTACCCATGAGAAAGGACTCATAAACACAGATCATTCATTGCCTATTCTTCTCCACAGGCCAACCTCGTACAGTCCTTTGTCTGCTGGTGACACCTACCTGTTTTAGTATCAACCTCTATCCTCCCAAGGGCATTCTCTCCTCAACATATCTCCAGAACCATTGGCTGGGAAGTGCCTTAACTAAGTAGGCCAAAGTCCTTTGAAAGAGCGCGAACACCTGAACCTGTCTTCATTTATCTTTTAAATGAAGTCCATCTGAAGTCCATCAAGTCTCTACTTAACGGAAGCAATAGACAAACATAAAGCCCGTTGGCTGGTTGGTGTAATTTAGCTTTTCCTACTTATGCAGGCAAACAAAGAGGATGACGACAAGATGCGGACGACGGCCGCCAATGTCGCTGCTCGGGCTGCTGTAGGAGGAGATGACATGCTGTCAAAATGGCAACTAATGGCTGAGCAGGCTCGGCAGAAACGTGAAGGAGGGACTGATGCATCATCTGGATTTCAGGCAGGTAAAGATGTGGGCCGCAAGCCTGTATCAACCTCAGCAGGAGATGCAAAGGAGAATCAAGAAGCAGAAAGGAGCAACTCAGCTGCCACTGCCACATCTGGTAAGTCAAAAGCCAAATGACCATTCTAAATACTGCACGATCAGCATAACATTTATGTGCATACAATTGAGTTGAGGATTGCTTCGCTTGGTAGATATTTGCCGGAATTTTTAAATTGAAAATCACGTACAGACCACTTTGGACTATTTTTGAATTCAAACAAGAAGTCTTAAATTTAGTTAGCCTCGTATGACTTGTCAAGTAGTAAACATATGACATCAACTTGCCGCCACCGATTGAGCACTAGGTACATTTCGATTAAAAATGTTGCTCAAAATTCTGGGGCAGAGTATGATCTTGTTGCTTGAGCATTGATACATAGGATTTAACTCTAATCAATGACCATCTTGAGCCGCCCTCGTAGTTGACTTGATGGGGGTAATTTCTGCATTCATGTGTTAACCTATTTTTTCCGATAGGTGGATTGCGAAAATTCGGCAGGAGTCAAGCTGTCATGCCTCAAACTAGGGTGGCCCGAAGTATCTCCATTAAAGATGTTATTGCTGTCCTAGAAAGGGAGCCCCAGACATCAAAGTCTGCCTTAATTTATCGCTTGCACGAAAAAGTTCGTTCTGATGCCCCAGCTGAATAGTCGTGGTTCTTCTCGGTACCAGTTTGATCTTCAATCCATCTTCAAGTGCGTGAGCTCACCACGCCAACTGTTCTTACGAACGATATTTCGCTTATTTCTTATGTTGTCGAGGTAGACCAATGTTGACCGAGATGGACTCTAATGTAAATCGATTTAGCTATTAATGAGTTGTGGTTGCATTCAAAATTTTTGAACTCCAGCATGCATCATGTAAGGCTCCGTTTGGTAACATTTGATTTTTTAGTTTTTTCTTCAGTTTTGTAAGCCTGAGAAAATAAACACGTTTGGCATACAGTTTTCGTTTCTTTTTCTTCAGTTTTAAAAATCACCTTTTAAAACAGGGCAGTTTTTGAAAACTCCAAAAAAGAGTTTCTAGTTTTTAGTTTTGATTTTTATTTTAAACCCCCCCCCCCCCACCCCCCAACTGTTGGCAGCCACCGCCGGCGACCGACAGCCTCCTCTAGCGGCCGACAGCCACCGCATGTCACCATAGCTGGCGGCCAGCCACTACCGCTGTCGGTTACCGCCACGTCCCACCATCGCCATCACAAATCACTACCAAAGAAAAAATTTTAAATAAAAATTGAGTAATTTTTTTTGGTAAAATACGTGAATAGCATTGATACAGTAAAATTACACAATCGCACTGTTCTAGAGCTGCAGATATTATAGGTCACGACATTCCCGTGACTCGGTATACATGACCTCAAAGGTCGGAAATTAACGACAAACCTAATAAACTTATACACATTACAATTGAACTAAAATAGAACATATCTTACATTTTAACCCAACTTAAAGAAAAACATGCATTGTCTACGAGTTTAAACATTCATTTGTTTTTGTAAGAAAAAAAAAATTAAACTAGTTTACGTTTTTATTTTTTGTTTTTAAAACAGAAAATCAAAATTGGATATGCTACCAAACGCTACTTGAGCTTAACCTTCGCTACAGCTAAAAATGGGAGACATGTGTTCATAATTTAGAGAAATTGCAGCAACTTGTCAACAAAAGAAATGAATTGCAAGGGCAGTTGCAGTGTAAACTCAAGGAGAACGTGTTCTTATACTCGTCCAACTATTTGCATTGGTGATCAACATTGAAAATTTCTATAGAAAAATATCAGGGCCGCAATTCAGAAACCAATGCACAAATAATTATTTTGCGCGAATCATTGAATAATTGCATAATCAACAATGTCTTTTTGTTAGGTACAAATTTGACAAATCAACCATTTACATCAATCTCGTGATAATTATCTTTGATGTATTACGAAATTATACTCCAAAATCTATAATACTTTTGCAGCTAAATTTTTATCGAATTGCTCATTTAGTTGATTGAAGGATTGTTCTTCTCATTACGGAACTTGAATTCAATTTCAGTCACAGTCTGGTGAGACATGCCGTAATCTGGTGATCTGACAAAAACTAGCACTTTTTTTTAATTCGCGCATTAAAACGCTCACAAAACATTGATGGAGACGCTACCGCTCCTTCATCGCATTTTCGTAACCAAAAAGAACAAAAGATGTGCTAAAATAGAAAAATCAAGAAGCCATGGATTATAACATGAGTTTCTTTACTAAGAGGCCCACGTTGCGAGAGACTCAAACTGACCTAACTCACCCGTGTGGCCCAAACCGGTTCGACTCAGCCAACACGCACTTCACAGGTTTTCGAAGTCCGTGATCGTCTCGAGGATAACGTATAAATCAGGCTCGACTTTCTTCAATCTTGGAGTGAAAGAGTTCGGTAAAAATCTCACGAACGCGAAATGTCACAGTCTCGAGTCTACGCAGACGTCAACGTTCACCGTCCAAGAGAATACTGGGATTACGAGTCCCTCTGCGTCCAATGGGGGTAAACCCTAATTTTCTGTGTTATGTCTTGTTGTTCTTTTGTTAATGTAATCTGACTAAATGATATATGTAAATTGGTTATGCTCATAAATTCCATTTCAAATCTAGCTTGGTGCTTTCTTAAACAGTCGTCGAGGAGCGCGAACATGATTAGAAGGATTACCGTTCAAAAATCTGTGACGTATGGTTGTTAGCGGTTTTGTTGCTATTAGTGGTAATTTGCGACATTTATCTTGAATTATGTGCTCCTGGATTTCTTTCTTAAGACTTTTCTCGAAATCCTAGAATTAGGTTTTGGTACATGTTAACAGTAAATTGAACTCAAGCAGTCAAAGATCAAGTATCGTTTAACAAGTCAAGCTAGGTAAAGCAAGGACTAGAATGAACGTTTATATGTACCAAATCTATCCTAGGGATTAAATGGAGTAAATTGAATGGAAAGGAAGGAGTATATAGCTATCTTTGGCATTTAACTTCATTTTGGCAGGGATTATGCTCCTTTATATTACTCCCTTCATTCCATTCGATTTTCCTCTCTAACTTTTGCATAATCCTAGCATAGATTTTGGTACATGTAAACATTGAGTTAACGTCAAGCAGCCACCATGGGTTAAATAAGTATTGCTTGACAAGTCAAGTTAGGGTAAAAACAATGAGTGATGTCAATGTTTACATGTACTAAATCTATTCTAGAAATTAACAGAAAGTCAAAGTGGAAAACTCTTAATAAAATGGAAGGATTATTTGTTTGTTTTGTTTAGGTCACACTGATTCATTGTCTGTTATAGTTAATGGAACTGATAACAATATGAACATTCTTTGCATACTTGCTGATTTATTTACTGAAAAATAGTAAGGGACACAATGTTTTGTAGGAGTTGGGTTCTTGTTTACAACTCGACAGATGTTTTGGTCAGCTTCTGACTTGGACGGATCTGTATACTCCATAGTTTTAGTATTTATAAGTTCATAGGTTGAGTATTTCTGACTTCTATGTCCTTTGTCAACTCAGTGATCAAGATGACTACGAGGTTGTTCGGAAAGTTGGGAGGGGAAAATACAGCGAAGTGTTTGAAGGTATCAATGTCAACAGCAATGAAAAATGTGTCATCAAGATCCTTAAACCTGTCAAAAAGAAGAAGGTGATGTATATTAAATCTCCTTGAGGACCAGTTCTTCCGAGCCATTGCACGATATGCAATATTACTTCATTTCTTCTGCATTCTTTTTGACATCATGTCGTCCCATAGACAATTTTATATGTTCCTGCAATTCTGTAATTATGCTGAAACCCTACTCTAATGTATCTGCTGTAGCTACAGGAATTCAACAAGTTATAATGCGCATATTACCCCTCGATATTTTAAAACATCACTGGAATGATGGTTGAAGTGAATTCTAGGTTTAAGTCTTTTCTAGAACTCTTCCAGCACATCATCCTTACTGATGTTCCTCTTTTTGGTTTCCTATTCTCTCTTGTTGCTTTAAGGGTTGTTCACTCATCTTCTTGAGGTTCATTTCAATCGCAGTGCGGGCCTTGTGGGAGGGAGAGAGGTTGTCCCTAGAATTCTTTCCTTTATATCAAGGATCCAATCAGGCTGTTCTTCTTTCTCATTCCCTTGTATTAATTGAATGGGCTTCTTGTCAACTGTGTTATGTTGAAGTCTCCATTTCATTCTCTGGTGTAATTGAGTGTTTGTGTCACTGTTCGATGTTGGGGTTTCAAGTCTTAGCACCTTGACAAAGGGCATGAATGCAACGGTTATGGGTGATCGGTGCAATTCCGATATGTTGTGTTCAGAGCTTGGTTTTTCATGTGGTTGTCCAATGTGGTTTGCCAGTGACCCTGAGATGCAGAGTACCCGATGGTTAGATTTGGTTAGGTTGCAATGGTTGGACCTTTGGCCCCATTTACATTTTTCCTTTCCTTGGAGGATATCACAGGGCTCTTTGTCGCTTTGTGTGAACTGGAGCTGGATTGTGCCACCTTGGCCTTTTCAATATGAGTGTTTAGTGTCAAAAGAGAAGTAATCAAACAGTACATGCGCGGTAATAGGGAAATTTTTTCTTTTGTCACGGCTTTGAATCTTGTTCAAAGCCTGTTGTGATTTTTAAGAGGAGTACTTCTTTCTAGCTCCTTATATCATTGTCTTGTGCATTGCTATTTTCTGTTAATGCTTTTTAATGCTCATAGTCTGTCGCCTTGTCCCTGGAGATGATCCTTATTAGAGGTACTTGGCATAGTTTTCCTCCTTGACACAAATTTTCTTGCTTAAGCATATGGTTAATGAGAAATCCAGGTTTAGTAATTACAGAAATCAAGTGTCTGGAAATTTTTTTGGTATAGAAGTTGTAGAGGTTACCTGCCCTGTGCATGCATGCAATGCTCTTCTTTATTCATCCAAGTTTATTATGTTTCTTTATGAATATTTAGATTACCGGTCTTGGCATCCAAAAACTAGCCCTCTGACATAAATTTATATTTTTAGCGCAGATAAAAAGGGAGATAAAAATACTTCAGAATCTTTGCGGAGGCCCAAATATCGTTAAACTTCATGACATTGTCAGAGATCAGCACTCAAAAACTCCTAGCTTAATTTTTGAGTATGTGAACAGTACAGATTTCAAAGTATTGTACCCTACACTGACAGATTATGACATACGCTACTACATATATGAGCTTCTCAAGGTTTCTCCTCACCTTGAACTCGTAGAGATTACTGGTTCATTATCTGTTTTTTCTTATTTGCTTTTTGGGTTTGGGGTGGTGGTGGTTGGTTTTTGTGTATCCAGTGCAGAAGTCAAAAAGTGTCTGAATTTGTTGTCTATTTCTGTTATTTCACTTATTTGTTTCATGGGGATAGAAAGGCAGGTTCTTCGTGCCTAGGTACAATAGTTTACGTGAAACTATCTCACATTTAATTAGCTTGTGACATCTATCTATGATTTTATCAGTCTATTTGTCCAAGTAAAATATCTGAATAGGAGTTGACCTTAATGAAGGTTTAGGTAGATTGACATCCAACCGGATAAATCCGTCCTGTTTAATAAGAGCTTGACCAACACATTGGACTGGTTTGCCAATGTACAGTATTAATATAGTATCATTGTTACCTTGAAATGATTATGATCTATGCTAATTGATGTAATACATGTGATATAATCAGTTCTTGGGCTGTATATACATGCAATTATCTGTTAGGGGGTGGGAATGGCAATTATCTGATTGGGATGTACTAGTTTCATTAGTTGTTCTTACTAAAAGAACAGGGATTAGGTTTTGTGAGAATATTGAGTGGCTTGGAAGGGTATCATTCTTGTTTTTCGAGATATTGATTTACTGGTCTTAAGAGTTTGACGAACCTATTGTTCTCTATTTAGCTATGGGACAGCCCATGTTGCTGTCCAATTCCTTTTTGTCCGTGTTACAGTATCTTAATCTGGAAGGATTATCTTACCAAAAATGGCTGCATCTCAGCTGTGTTTCGGATGTACTAACTGGTACCTAATTGATTGTGCTGCTTCCAACTCTGTAGGCGCTGGATTACTGCCATTCTCAGGGCATAATGCATAGGGATGTCAAGCCTCACAATGTCATGATTGATCACGAGCTGCGAAAACTTCGCTTGATCGATTGGGGTCTTGCTGAATTCTACCATCCTGGCAAAGAATATAATGTCCGAGTTGCTTCAAGGTAAGTTTCTAAGATCAATTCTAGCTAATCCGTGTGAGTTGATCTTTGTTTGTCCACTTATGCCATCTTTTGGAGTTGCTTAGGACTATTTAAACTTGCTGGTAGTAACTAAATTTGTTTTTTGACGTCTGTAGATCACTGTATGTACTTTTGTCAGTTTGTGGTCTGCACTATTCTTGCACATATTACTTCAAGGTGTCATCATAAATGAACAACCATATTACACTATTTTTGGCATGTATTAAAATAAATCAATCAGGTGATCGAGATCTTTAATGTTAAGTCATTGTATATTTCGTGCCTGCTGCACTTTTGTAGTTGGGTTTTTTATGGATGGGTCACTACTACCTTTTGCAGTTCACAAGCTTAGCACGTTAACATATTCAGCAAAAGAGTTCAATTCCTGTTTAATCAGCAGGATTACTGAATCCTACTTTCAGCAGATGTTACGATGATCAATACAGTAGTATATAGTCCAGTCACGCGTTCTTTGCTATATTTATTTCCTCAACTACAATATTAATGGTGCTTGGGAAGCAAAAATGGTTTCCGGTGTCTTTTAAAGTCGTTTTTCTGCAGGGAGACAGGGACTGCTGACTTTTTACGTTTGAGTAACTTTAAACTCCACTACTAGTATCTTCTTATAATTTTCAATTGCAGATACTTTAAGGGGCCTGAACTCCTTGTGGATTTGCAAGATTACGATTATTCTCTGGATATGTGGAGCTTGGGCTGTATGTTTGCTGGAATGGTAAGAACTATACTGGAGGACTTTAATAACTAAATGAAATGTCTATTCTTTTCTATCTTCATTATCTTTTAAATGAAATTCTATATGCCTTTAACCTGTAGATTTTTCGGAAGGAGCCATTCTTCTATGGTCACGACAATTATGATCAACTTGTCAAAATTGCCAAGGTAATGTCAATAATGCTCTTCGATTGGCTTATACAAGTTACTCGAACTATAGTTTGGTCAGCATACTGAGATGGACTCATTGGTTCATTAGAATCGCTGATGTTCAACTCTTGTAGAGGCTGATGTTCATCTTCAATTGGAACTTTCCCAGTGTGATTCTAGTTTGAAGTCAGAAACTCATAATGATTTGATCCTTCCGGTTTTTTTCTTTGAGGTAGGATAAATATACAATATTATCAAAGGGTATTGAGGGACACGGGCCTGTTGAATACCACAGTGATCTCTCATGATTTTATGCTATCTAGCGGTGCTAGTGAAACATCAAATGTGAAATGTTTTTCTAGCCCTCCATCTCGTTTAGCTCAAGTGTAGCTTTAAGTGAATTATATGTATACAGAAACCTTGATTTACGTACTAGCAACACCAAATTTCTGGTTCAGCACTAAACGGTTGTTCAGCATATGCAAGACTGTTAACTTGTCTAATATAGTTATCACTTGTGCGACAAGCAATCTCAGATATTGTGTACTTGTAATGTCACAGGTTCTTGGGACAGATGAATTGAATGCATATCTAAACAAGTATCATTTAGAGCTGGATCCTCAGCTTGACGCTCTTGTGGGAAGGTAATTATTAGAATTTTAAATGTGTCTGTTTTTTATCTTTTGCTTTGATTAGGTGGTCATAATTTGATAACTAGAGCATACTTCACACAAGTTAATCTATCTTGACATAACAAATACAGGTAACTATTAAAAGTTGGATTAGGCAGAACATTATGCTCTCCCGAAGTTTGAAAGAGCTTCACACCCCCCCACCCCCCCCCCCACCCCCCGGCCCCGCCCCGGGAAAAAAAATAAGTCCAACCCTAATAGTCATGCTAGTACTTACTTTTCCCAATTCTCTTGCAGGCACAGCAGGAAGCCTTGGTCCAGATTTATGAATGCTGACAATCAGCATCTAGTTTCCCCAGAGGTTATTTATTGTCATTGATCAGTTTCTAGATTGCTTTATGTGAGCTTTAATCATGTATGTGATATGCAGGCCATTGATTTTCTTGATAAACTCCTCCGTTATGATCATCAAGATAGGCTTACCGCAAAAGAAGCAATGGTATATTTTATACTTGTGATTTTCATTTACATCTTTTCTGTTTGTTTACTTGTCTACATTCATTCTGTCATATTTTCGTCTAAATAAGCCACTTAATGGCATTCAAGAAACTATGTTTTTTAGTTTTCAGCTCAGCTTTTTGTCCTGCCTTGGTTCCATATTCTTGAGTTGTTCTCTTCCAGAGGGGGTGGGGGGTGGTGGTGGAGTTTCCTTGGCACTTGCATTTATTCCAGTTAGGTATTTAGACATGTACTCAATACATCATTGTTTACGGGCAACATTTGTTGTGAGGTCTGTCATCTGCCATGACATCTCAAAAAGGTTGAGGTCAAAGGGTTCAATTCCGCATTAGCATAAATTAACAAAATTGTGTCGTTTCCAAGTAGAGGTCATGCTTCAAGTGTTAGGCTTCTTGGCTTTTTGGGATTTAGATTAACTGTTTGTTCTATAAAAGCAGTGCCTTAACCCCCCAAAACCTCCCTCTCTCTCTCTCTCTCTCTCTCTCTCTCTCTATATATATATATATATATATATATATATATATATATATATATCTCCCTCCCCCCTCCCTCCCTCTCTCTCTCTCTCTCTCTCTCTCTCTCTCTCTCTCTCTCTCTCTCTCTCTATATATATATATATATAGTCAAGCTGTTGATAAAAGCAACGCTATCTGCAGGGTTGGAGGGACACCACTTCTTGAATCGTTAGGGTCGACATGGATGACCTCCTAATCTTGCCAATATATTTTCCCGTTGGCAGTGACCTATCCCTCCTTTTGCATTGCTATGCCAACATTTCAGACCACTTAAGGTCACAAGGATAGACATGCCTGACCTTCTTGTCTTGCCCCAATAGTTTCCAGTTAGCAACCTGATTTAAACCCTTGGGCCAACAATTGGGCTAATCTAAAGTCTATGCCTTTTCTTACTTTTGCTTTTGTTTCGTCTAATTGCCATAATTATCTTCTGGACAGTAACTAATATGCATCTATATCTCTGCTTCAGGCTCATCCGTACTTCTTTCAAGTGAGGGCTGCTGAAAACAGCAGGATGCGAACACAATAACCTTTGCCTTTCTTTGCACATGTGAAGCCAACAACACTTGCAAATGTGAATCCATATCTTGTTGCCTGACTCCATTCTTCGAACATATCCATCTTGATTAGCCATTGTCTAGTTAGGAATTGTTTAGGATAGGGCGCTTAATCCGATTGGAACATCGAAAATCGTAAATTCCGACCTACTGTATTTGATCCTTCCAAAATCTGGATTTAAATTTTGAAGGAAAAGAAGAGAGACGTTCTTCTATCACGCTTTCCTCTATGCATCTGTGCACATAGGACACAGAGCAAGTTCAGTAGTAAATTTCAGGCCAATAGAAAACCAAAACACGAAGGTTTTGAGAACTGCTGGCACAGCCTCATTGCAAGAGTTCCGCCAACGCTCATTCATCGATGTACTAATTAGCAGGAATAGTTTATGACTATCCCAATAGTGACTAGGAATGGTTGTCAAATATTGTCAGTGACATCTTTACTAACATTTTTAGCGGTAATTTTTATTAGTTCTTTTTAGTGTCACTTGTTAAAAGCCGCAAAACAAATTCAGTGACTATCATTTGTCAGGGGTATAGGGTCGGTCTTCTTACAACTACTGGTTGTAGCAACAAAAAAAAAAAAGAATCATTATGAAATGGATCAAATTCGAACACACCTTTTAAACTAGAAAATGTCTATTTTTATATCATTGTATGCTTGTTCACATCCTAAATTGTCATTTTAGAGTTAATGTTTCGTCATTATTGCATCGTTAACGGCAAAGAAAGGTGTGTGAAAAAACATAATCATAATACAAAGGTAGACGCTCTGAGTCATGGCAAGTAAGCTTTAATTTGTGTTACCCACACCTTATAAGCCTTTTTAAGACAAGTTTCACCGTTCACAAGCCCATGCTCCAGTTGCTACTTTCACCAATCAATTTGCCAAGAGCTCCCGCCAAAACCACTCGTTACTCCACAAATGCAATACAATGCCACCGTTCCGCTCAATCCACCAAAAATACGACCACCAACCACCCATACAAACAGAAACTGATCTAACCCTAGTTTTCCCTCCGTCTCCTTTTTCCTTTCTCCCCCTGTAAAGCCTTTCTTCATGGGTTCTTCTAGTCCTGAATCTTCCAATATGGAAGAAGAATTGGCTGTAGAGCGTTGTGGACACCTCGTGCAAGTTGATCCCACTCTGCTTAGCGATCAAATCAGGCGTTGGGCCAACACCTTGGTTGGGAAATTCACGTGTCTTCCCAAGGAATATGGTTCAGCGTATCGTGAATAACTACTTCTGGCAGTTAAGAGGAACGGTGGAAGTGGAAACCATTGGTGAGTTGTTTGTTTTTCACTTCTCCGACGAGATTGATATGGAGTGTTTGTTAATGGAAGGACCATGGAATCTCCAGGGAGCCTTACTGATTTTAGTGCGTTGGGAGCCATATCAGTGTCTATCCCGTTTGGATTTCTCAACTGTTGATTTTGTGGGTCCGGGTTAATGAGATTCCGGTGGAAATGTTCTTCTATGAAGCGGCAGGGCAAATTGGTAGTTATTTTGGAGAGGTTTTGGCCATAGATTGGTCTTTGCAAAGACAGAATCAGCGTGATTTCTTCTGTGTACTTGTCCGAATTGTTGTTAACGAACCTCTAGTTGCTGGAGCTTTTGTCCCCACAGTGTACTTGAGTCTGGGCCTCTTATGAAAAAGTATTTCGAATATGCTATCGTTGTGGGCGCATTGGTCATGTTAATCTCGACTGCTCTAGCTCCTCTATCTATCAAGCAAGGAGTCGCATTGAAAATGTCTTGAATCGTTATGCCCATAAACAAACTATCCAGCTTTGTCATCAACCTCACCGTGTTTTATATTCCCGGAGAATCAGGGCCTTTGCTAACTCCAGCTGGAATCGCACCAGCCACCATCTACATTGATCGTGATCAAAATGTTTCCAATGCAGAGGACGTTGCTACCCTATCTGAGATGGGCCTGTCTGATCGAAGCCTCACAAGTTTCATCTCCTCTGCTAGGTCCTTCGAATGTTCCTCATTCTTCTTCGCCGCAATCACCGAATTTGTCACATCCTTCCCCAGACGAAGATGAATATTTTCCCGCCTCTGATGGTTCTCCCGGAAGCTGACGTCATTGCTGGAATTTGCCTCTTCTCTGATGATACCTGACGTGGCATCTGCAGCTACTCTCTCTCTCTCTCTCTCTCTCTCTCTCTCTCTCCTTGCATGTTAAACACTTGTCCTACTGAGTACATCCCCTAACGATGTACTCAGTACATCCCCTAACGATGTGCCGTCAGAAGAGATGGAAGAGGATGGTCTCCTACAAGTCGTCAACCCAGCGAGCACGGATGCCATGGATATTGCAGTGGGTGAATTCGAGGGTGCTAATTAACCGAGCTGTAGTAGTTTGGAACAGTTCTTTTCAGCCTTTGCCTGCTACTGACGACGCCGATCAAGACAAGTACTCTCCAATTGCATCTAACTCCAGTTCATCGGGTTCGCGTAAACGTGCTGCTATGCACGTGGAAATGGATTCTGAAGAATTTGCATCAAAAAAACTTCGCACTGAGTTTGCTCCAGGGCCGAGCGCATCAGGTACGCTGCAAGCTCCATCAGTATCTCTTTGCTATTTACAACATTCTCATTATTTTCAGCCACCTGATGCTAGTTGTCATGCTCAATTAATTTCTAATACCTTTATTCCATGTTCACTATTACCGGTTGATGCCAAGGAAAGTGGGTTCACAGTCGACGTGGAGGTGCGTCCGAGTCAGATGTCAAGTAGGTTGATATGGGACACAACAAGGGTGGAGAAAGGGCAGAGATCAAGGGTTTCCTAGACAGAGCCTGAGGGTGGCAATGCTGCGAAGGCGATGGCGCGATGCGAATATACGACGACGGTCACAGTCCGATATTTGGGTTCAGAGTCAAGGTCTTGTATATTTCTCTCTAGGATTCTAGAGTGAGAAAGTGAAAATGTTCAAGTGAAGGAATCCTGTCAAATGAATTCTCAAGACCTTTATTTATAAAGGTTGAGATGATGATGTCATCACGCGACACGTGGCGCTCCCCCGGGAGTGACAAGTCACCGAGGGGGTCCACAGCTGCCGGTGCTCCACGGACTGTTGAATGGCATATTACTAGGCCTATTCCGCACAACGTCGCTCTGTCTGTTTAGAAAGACTGGCTCCCACAGAGTCGATGTGGCCAGAGAACCTCCTTGATCTAGCCACCAATCCAAGCCTTTATAGAGTCCCACAGGCCTGGCAGCAGTGGGGGAGACCCGACGCCCAACTACCAGGCGGACTAGGCGCGATGCCCTCCGAAGACCTGCTCCCGCGTCGGAGTGACTCGGGGGTTATAGTCTATAGGGGTGTCCATGTAAGCCCCCAGTGCTGGAGCACGTAGGCCAGTCACGAAGACACCCTATACGGAGTAGTGTTTTGGAGGAGTCGCCTATCCCGCGGGTGAGTCCTTGTGCCGGATCACTCGGAGCTCGTCAAGGTAGCATCCCAGAGGAGCCGTTTACCCGACGGGCCGAGGTAGCATCCTGGAGGAGCCGTTTACCTGACAGAATGGGAGTTGAAAAGCTCTTTGGTGGAGATAGTGTTCCAGAGGAGTCGCCTATTTTGCAGGCCGAGATAGCATCCCGGAGGAGCCATCTACCTAGCGAAAGGGGAGTTGAAAAGCTCCCTGGCGGAGATAGTGTCTTAGAGAGCGAGCCTATCCCACGGGTGAGTCCTTGTGCCGGAACACTCGAAGCGCATCAAGGTAGCATCCTGAAGGAGCCGTCTACTCGACTGGACGAGGTAGCATCCTGGAGGAGTCGTCTACCTGGCAGAAGGGGAGTTGAAAAGCTCCCTGGAGGAGATAGTGTCCCAGAGGAATCACCTACCCTGCGGGTGAGTCCTTGTGCCGGAACACTCGGAGCGCGTCAAGGTAGCATCCTGGAGGAGGCGTCTACCCGACTGGCCGAGGTAGCATCCCCGAGGAGCCGTTGACCTGGCGGAAGGGGAGTTGAAAAGCTTCCTGGCAGAAATAGTGTCCCAGAAGAGTTGCATATCCCCGCGGGATGCTGCACACTCTAGAGAGTGGGTCGAAACATGTTCCACGTCCATGACGGTGGCTCATGGTATGGTGAATGAGTGTGGTGCCCGGGGGGCATGCAACATGATTGTAGTGCATGGGAGCGACAGAGTGTGTAAGATGCCGAGGGTATGATAGTGTGACAGAGAGCCAGGGGCACGGCTGTATCAGCGGCACGACGGAGTGTGTAAGGTGACGGCGCCCACCCGCCGGCAACAGACGTCGCTGAGTCAGCGCAAGCGACAAACGTCGGTGAGTCGTCGCGTTCGACGGATGTCGCGAAGTCGGTGCGGAGGCACATGACCCCTTGAAGAGAAGTGAAAGTGTTGAGGGGAAGGCCAACCCTAAGGGGAGGCCGAGGCTAACCCCAAGGGGAAGGCCAAGGCCGAGGCCGACCCCATGGGGAAGGCCAAGGCCATCCTCCTTGCGCAAGCGCTAAGGCACACCGACGAGTGACGAGCGGCATGCGATCGTCGAGGCGGGATGAGGAGTCGAGCAAAAATGAGTTTCTTCGTGACGAAGTAACGTCACACAAGTGATAAGTGTACGTGACTTAAGCGTGCAAGTTTTGACCGGTTGGAAGCATTGAATATTTGTGCCAATGTGTCGTGCAAAATATGACCCCCACTGGGCTCTTAGGTGCAACCAAGATAGGTTGGGAACACAGGTGAATGAGGTAGATGACCCTATGGTTTTAGTTCCCTTTTCACCTACTGAGTCCCTGTGCTCACTGTCCCTATCTTCCCTATGTCAAAGTGCTTTCGGGGTTGTGCTAGAACAACCCCTTAGTATCAAATGAGATTATTGAGTTGGAACTGTGGAGGTTTGGGTCAACACTCCACAGTTCGAATGTTTACTGGATTGATCTAGTTACATAATCCTGATATTGTTTTCCTTATGGAAACTAAATCATCTTCTGTAAATACCTCTCGTATTTTCCGTAATTGGGGGTTTGTGGAGATTGCTGTTGTTGAACCGGTTGGCCTTAATGGGGGATTATGGTTGGGCGGGTTACAGATATCCTCAATTTCTGTTCTTTTTTGCCGATCAACATCTCATTTTGATATCGGTAGCCTCCCGGGATGGAGAGTTGATTTATTATGGCTTTATGTATGGTCACCCTTCAGTACAGTCCAGATTTGCTACTTGGGGCCACATTCAGGGTGTTCTAGAACCTTTATCTGGCCCCCTCTGTCTTTGTGGCGATTTTAACCAAGTCCTTGTTCCTCATGAGAAAACTGGTCCTCACTCTAACCATTGCCCTGGATCCCAATGGCTGAGATCCTTTCTCAAAATTTTCGGGTTGGTTGATATAGGCTGGAAGGGCTCTCCTTTTACATGGATGCGTGGCTCTCCTGAGTTAGGGTTTGTTATGGAGAAATTAGATTGGGTAATGGCTAATCCTGATTGGATTTTACTCTTTCCAGAGGCTTTAGCTAGTAATCTAGTTATTCTTCGTTCGGATCATGCTCCTATCTTATGCGATGATAATCCGCTTCAATTGAGTTTCCCAAAACCTCATCGTTTTGAAGCTTTTTGGCTCCATCAGCCTTCATGCCTTTCCATTCTTCGATGGATTTGGGACAATCCTCCTACTGGTTCCCCTTTATATTAATTCTCTCAATGCACTAAGGAAATGATGAGGCAATTATCTATTTGGAATGGTCATAGTTCGGCCAACTTGATTAGCAATATTCACGCTATTCAAAACCTACTATCCTCTATGTTTACCCAGAATCCTTCTTTAGAATCACAGACAACCCAGATCTCTCTCCTTAATCTGCAACTTGACTTTTTACTAAAATGCGAAGAAATTTTTTGGGCTTAGCGCTCAAAAAATTTGTGGTTGGATCTAGGTGATAGAAACACAAAATTTATCCATACTTCTACCCTCATTCGTCGTAAGAGTAATAGGATTTCTTCCCTGAAAGACAACGACATAACTCATTCAGATGAAGTTCTTATCAGACAGACTTTGGTGGATTACTACCAAAGTCTATACTCCACTGCTCTTGCTCCTCTAGACCCCTGCCTCTCAGTCTTCGCCCCTTACCCCAACTCAAACTCTCCAGATGAATCAGCCGTTTACGGAAAGTGAGATAAAATGGGCAACCTTTCATATTAAAGCCTTTAAGTCTCCTGGACCAGATGGTCTTCCTGCGGTCGTCTTTCATAAATGTTAGGATCTCCTGGGACCTTTAGCGATTAGAGGCGTGCTTTCTTTCCTGCATTTTGGTTTCATGTTACGGGCTGTGAACCAAACCTTTCTAACCCTTATTCCTAAAAACCTTATCCTAATTTTGCCTCTGACTTTCGTCCTATCAGCCTTTGTAACATTATCTACAAAATCATTGCTAAAGTTCTTGACCCTCGTTTATCCCCTATTCTGGACTCCTCCTTTCAAAATGCTTTTGTTTCGGGTCGATGTCTTTCGAATAACGTTTTACTTGCCCAAGAACTTACTCACTGTGTTGCTAAGAGGAGAAAAGGAAAAGGAGCTTTCATTGCTCTCAAATTGGATTTGAGCAATGCCTTTGATCGCTTACGCTGGGACTTCTTAGAACTGGTTTTGGCAACCATGAACTTCCCTCGGAATTGGATTAGTCTTATCATGCAATGTGTATCCACGATGTTGTATTCCATCTTCGTAAATGGTGCTCTTCTCCTCGTTTTCAACCTAAATGTGGCATTCGGCAGGGTGATCTGCTTTCACCTATCCTGTTCATCCTTTGTTCGGAAGTTCTCTCTACTTCCCTTCACGAACAAAGGGGTTTGATCACTGGTATAAAAGTTGGTCGTCGATCTCCTCCTGTGTCGCACTTGATGTATGCGGATGACATCTTTTTATTCCTTAAACTGCACCATAACCCCATTCAAGAACTTTCCGAGCTTAATACGATCCTCAGTAGATACTGCGACATATCTGGTCAACAAATTAATTGGCATAAGTCCAATCTCACTATCAGTCTCGATACATCCGATGTTGTTAGAGCTCAAATAGAATCTGCCCTTGTATTTTCTCTCACCCAACCTTTGGCAAATATTTAGGCATACAACTTGATGTCTCAAATAACAGAAGATTACTTTTCTCGGGGGTAATTCAGAAAATCTAGGATCGTTGTGCTCATTGGTTGGGTTTATTATTGAACAAAGCGGGCCGAGCTACCTTAATTCAATCAGTTCTCTCTTCTCTGCTAATTCATTACTTGTCCGTGTACAAATTTTCTGTTTATGTGTGTAAGCAATTAGATCAAATTCTGGCACGTTTTTGGTGGTCAGGGGAAGCTTCTCATAAATCCATCCATTGGATTTCATAGACAGTTTTATGCATTCCTAAATACCTTGGTGGCCTAGGTTTTCGCGATTTTCGCTCTTTCAATGAAGCACTACTTGCCAAACAAGTTTGGAAAATTTGGTCCTTGCCTCAAAGTCTGATTGCTCAGGTGCTTAAAGGCAAATACTTTCAACAACAAGCCTTTTTGCACTCCAAAAATCCACGTAACAGTTCATGGGTTTGGAAAGGTCTTTTGGTTGGACAGCGAGTCTTAAAATAGGGACTGCAATGGAAAATTGGGGATGGAAGAAGGATTTCTGTCTGGATGGACTGGTGGCTACCTAGTGTACGGCCTCCTCTTTTGACCCCTTACAGTAATAGCTCTAATCGGCACTGGTGTGTCTCAATCTTATCTGTCCGAGCACTCACACCTGGGATACGAGTCAAGTCCTGTCTCTCTTCCCAATTGACCTAGCAACCTTTATCTTTCAAATTTCACTTCCATCCCAACTTCCCGTAGACCAAGCCTTTTGGTCTTTATCTAGTTCAAACACTTTCTCTGTTTCGGCGACTTATCAGTTCCTTCTCAATAACCTAAAAAATGTTCCTAGTTCAACTAACCCTGTTCCCCCTAAACTCTGGAGACGTTTCTGGAAGTTACCTATCCCAGAAAAAATAAAATTCTTTCTTTGGCAATTTCTTCATACTCGTCTACCTGTTAGGTCGGAACTCCTAAAGAGAAAGTGTATCTCTGAAGAAACATGTCCACTTTGCTCCAGAGACCCTGAAACAATCGATCATCTGTTTTTAGCCTGTCCTTGTGTGAAAGATATTTGGACTCATTCTCTGATGCATCCACACTCTCAAAACGCAAGGTCCACTTCATGCAGAAGCTGGTTTTGCGATTGGTTATCATTACCTATCTTAAGGGACTTGTCATCCCTAGGGCGCATTATTCGCATTTCTCTTCAGCTTTGGTATATTTGGCTTGGCCGTAATAAGGCTATTTTTCTCAATCAACCGTTTAGTCTCTCCCTCATTCTTAGGAACTCGAATGCATTGTTTCAAGCTATACGTTCTTCTACGGCTTATTGATAGAGATTGTGCAAGCTACACAAACCTCTTAGAATTAATCAGGCCACTCCTCTTCCTGTTTTAGACCCCAACCACGTTATCCCTCCGCTTTATCTGGTACATTATTTGACTCAATGTGATTGTTTTACTCGCCTTACTCCTATCATTTGTGTCATGGCGGTTTCTGACCGGAATACTGAGAGCAGATTTGGCATAGGCTTAGTCTTGTTCAACTTTCACTGGGTACCTATTGGCACTTATGTTGATACAGCCACTCATTCTGCTCTCCATATAGATTAAAAGACTGCTCTTACCTTGGCTTTGAATTGGCTAGTCAGTCTGCATTGTCAACATGTTATCATACTAACTGCTTAATCCACCTTGTTTGATCAGATTCGAAGCAATGCATCTCAGATTAGAAGCGGAGGACTGCAACATGTACAGGGTCAAGACAGTGTGTTAGGGATAACAACTAACTACAATTTTTTTTGCATTTGGCGCATATGGGAAGGGCTACAGACAGGATACTTGCTTTAGCGTTAGCGCTGGCATCCTTTGCTTTGCGTCATGTACATAGCTATCAGAAATGGTTCTACAAGGAGCAGGCTAATGTTCCTTTTGTTTGCACAGCTGCCAGCAGAATTCAAGACTCTACCTCCGATTTTTTAAGATCTCTCACTGGTGTGTTAATAGTTTGTACTGCTAGTTATCCCTATTTCGTTTTCCCTTTTGTTAGGTTGCTGGCTTGTTTAGTTCATGTTTGGCTGTAGAGCCTTCTGTTCCTTTTCTCCTGTTTGTTTTCCGTAAGAATCCTTGTGCTGTTGCTGGCTTGTTTAGTTCAGGCTTTTTGGCTGTAGAGCCTTCTGTTCCTTTTCTCATGTTTGTTTTCCGTAAGAATCCTTGTGCTGTTGCTGGCTTGTTTAGTTCAGGCTTGGCGTAGAGCTTTTGTTCTTCTTCTCCTGTTTGTTTTCTGTAGGAATCCTTGTATGACTTCTTCTTTAATGGTATATATTTCACGTTCCCCCCAAAAAAAAAAAACGAAAAACCAAAGTTTAACAGAAAATAATCCAATCATTTTTGCTATGTTCTCACAAAAACCTGCTCGGGTGAAAAGAACATCAAAATTAATGTCGATCTCCTCAGTAAGATCTGGAATACAGCAGATCAAATATATAACACAGCAAACTTAAGCCCTTCATCGACCATGCGGTGATCGTTGATCGTGATCATCTCCTCCGTAACACCACCGGGAATGCAGATAGATTCACGAATAGAAGTCGATAGTGGATCTCCTCGGTAACACCGGGTCAATCAAAGCTGCAGATAGAGGTCAAGATGACGGCCAGCGATGGTAGGATGATTGATGGCCGTTAGATGGGCACCGAAATTTGGTGGTGGCCCCGAAGATAATTGTCGCCATGACGGTAGGCAGGAGGGACTGGTGATTACAACACATACACACCCAATATATATGAGAAGAAAAAAATTGTACAAGGAAAAATTTAAGGAGATATTATGAACATGTTGCACACCATTTCAGATTACTTAGTTCTGAACAATTTCCAAATATCCACACTGGAAAAGCATCAACCTTAATCACATACATAGATCACAGACATTTGAAATCCATCCCTAAAGTTGGTTCCACATCCATGTTTATTTCTTAAGATGGGGGAAACATGCGTAAACATCAGACTTGGGGTGTTTTGCTTCGGCATGTTCCCTGCATTTCACCTCCGAAGTAGTGCAAATGAATGTCTGCATGCACACCTTGCACTGCATAACAAACCAACATGAATGAGATTTAATATGAGAAGTAAAAAGCTTACAGCGATTACTTAATAGCCAGTATATAGAGTTTTTTTTGATAAGTAACAATTATATAAAGATTAACCGCCTCAAATACCATTAAAAAGACGTGCAATAGCTCGCAAAATTGTGATTTCTCAAAGGATTATTCACCATCTCAAATCTTCTCTATGCAATTTTCTTTCTAGCAGGCAGGCTTTAACAAGAAACCGAGGGGGAAAGACTGTATAGCATGCCACTATAACTTTAAATTTTGCTTAATAGCCAAACTACATCAAGTGTGGAAGAAGGAAAAAACCTTAACACAAGGCTATTCAATTCAATCAGTAGAGCACAGATATCCCGACGTGTGCCAATGGAGACTCAAGGGTGAGCAGTTTGAAGTATTCAAAGTTTGTTCTGCACTGCCGAAACTTTATTGAAACGTCCATTCACAATGCCATGTCAAGAATGTGAGGAACAAATTTTATCTGTGCTATATAACGTAAATCAACAAGGAAAAGTAGTAGCCCTTTGGTCTTTCAAAGGCCTATGGACAAGAGAAACTTATAGCATGCCTCTTTCTGTATCCACTTTTTGCATGGACACGAGCAATAATGCGCTTTTCATACGAAAATTACCATTATACATCTCTATCTCAGTCAAATCATTCATTTATCTCCAAACTTCAGCAATCCACCGTCCTTTTATCCAAATTTTACCTTTTAAGAGTCGTGGATCGAATCGAGCAGTACATAGTCGTTTTACTCACTTTCTCACTTTTCAATCACAATCACATCAGATGATACCAAAATTTTAACTTTACAGATTTTCAATATTTGAGAAATAACTTCACATACCATTACAGATTACAGATATACACAAATTAGCAACAATCTTAACAAATAAAAACTCAAATTACGCAGTTGAGCTCAAACAAGACGTAGATCTAACCTGGATGTTCATGGCTTTTTTGTTGGCTTCGAGCTGACTCCCTGCGCATATAGATCAGATCAGACCTTCGATCAGCTCAAAATCTCGGGTAAAATCCCCAAATTCTCAAAACTACTTCGAACAGATAAAAAATCAAGACAATTGACAAAACCCAAGGCGAGGGAACAACAGATGGAGATACCTTTGTTGGCGGCTTTGGATTTCTCTAGGTTCTTCTCGCGGGCCATCTTGGCCTTCTGCCCGTTGCCTCCGCCCATGGCTAAAGCTGCCGCTGCTGTCTCGGTCGATTGGGAACCCTAATTCCTGAGCCTCAAAAATTTGACTCTCACTGTGGAGAGGAGCTTCGTACTGTGTGCACCGTATTTATAGTGGTGATGAGGCGCACACGAAAAATCCACACGTAACAAACTAATAGGTATGGACGCTGGCACAAATACAATACTCGCCCCTCGTATTTTAGATAATTACATTAATTTAACTCGTAGAATTTAACCTAAGAATTTAAAAATAAAAATCCCAACGTCAAATCTACATTTTTTTTTCCCGAGGGTGGAGGGAGAAGTTAAATTTATCTATCTATACTACTTATAATAAAAAAATTATTTTTAATGTAACACTTTTTGATGTGATGACACGTGTCTAAAATAAGGATAAGAATCGTAAAATATATTTTTGGTGTTACATAACTATCTACTTACAATAGTGACAAGTGACATTACAAGAAAATTTTGAAAAAGTGACACAAAATAAAAATCTTAATTGGTAGTAAACTATCTATAAAAAATATTTTTAGTTCTCACAAGTTACAATTCATCAGAAAAATATAGTTAAAAAAAATTTAAAGGTCATGTTTGATACGATAATAATATTTTATTAACTTATTTTTGAACACGTATGGCTAACTTATTTTTTGTTATTTAAGATTTATTTTACTGAATATGATAATAAACACGTATACGTGATGTTTTTTTTACAAAATTTATACTATTAATTTCATTTTCGCACATGGATCACGTGTGTCACGGTGACTCGTCAGAATAATGTTATCAAGGATTCAAAAGCACCCCGCTGTCTTTTTGGAGACAAAAAAAAAAAACATGAATTAACACAAACTTTTGAGTTTCTAACTTTTTTATGTTCTAGTTGTAGTGCACGTGCAATGCACATTAACATTCATGATTTGCAAAAAAAATAAAGAACAAATAAATGAAAAATAAAGAACAAATAAATGATGCACGGTGGATAATCGTATTTCTGAGAGGAACTAAATTGCGGCTGTAGACCAATAGCTGCGGATGCAACTGATCATTAGAGGATCCATGCATCGGTTCTTGGATGATGGAAAAACCAGCAAGCTACAGCTTGGAATATAAATAGGCCTCAATGAGTTCCTGAAATTCTCATAAGTTACTGCTTTATAGCTTAAGAATGAAAAACATTCATAATCTACGCTATTTGAATATAACCAAACATTTGTTAGTGTTGCAAAATTTTAAGGCAAAAAAAAAGGCTGAAATTTTCCCAAAAAAAAAAGAAAAAGAAAAGAGTTAATTACGCGATTGACCACTTACTATTAGGCAAATTTTACTTTGACCACTGAACTTTAATTTGTGTTAAAGTGACCATTAGACTCTTTAATTTATTCAATTAAGTCATTCCGTTAGGTTCAGTTAACAAAAGGTCCGTTAAATCATTTAATTTAGGGGCAAATCCGTCAGTCTCTATTCTTTTTTTTCTTCCTCTTCTTCTTCCTCTTCCTCCTCCTCTTCTTCTTCTTCTTTCTCGTTCGATGTCTTCGACCTCAACCAAGCATCAGCACCACCGAGCACAGCCACCGCTCCACCACCAACTACCACGCGCAACCGCGACACCAACCCAACACAACCACCACGCGCAACCACGACACAAACCCAACACCACCACCAAGCGCAACCGCGACACCAACCCAACACCACCACCAAGCGCAACCACCGCCATACCCACGACCACCTTCTGTCCTCCACCGTTAAACTCACAACCGCCACCAATACAGTCCACCACTACCACCAAAAAACTAACCCATTAACACCAAAGATCTGAAACTAAAAAAAATGATTTGAAAAGGAAACAATCCATCGGCGCAATTAGACTCCACAAAACCACCATAGCAGCTCTACATCGGTGCAACCGGTGCAATCGGAAGCCACAAACCGCCATACTAGCTCTCCATCGGAGCAACCGGCACAATCGAAAGCCACAAACCGCCATACCAGCTCTCCATCGCCGTAACCGCCGCATTACTATCCATCCAAATCCAAAAATTAACTGACATCGTAGAGGGCGGGAGCGAGACCCAGGGTGCTTTCCGTTGGATAACTTTGACAGGCGATGATCACGATGAACAATAGAACTGATGGTGGTCGTGGGTATGGCCATACTTGTGCAGTACGTGACGGGTGGTTGAGATGGAGGAAGAAGAATAGGAGAAAGAAAAAGAAAAGTAGAAAAAGGATAAAAATAAGAAAAGAAGATAAAAAAGAAGTAATATAAAAAAAATTGAGTTTCTATGTTTGGACAATTTTGCCCCCACATGTGCCTCGCACATGGACACTTAACGGACCTTTTGTTAACTGAGCCCAACGGAATGACTTAATTGAACAAATTAAATAGTCCAATGGTCATTTTGACACAAATCAAAGTTCAGTGGTCAAAGTAAAATTTGCTTAATAGTATAGTGGTCAACCGCGTAATTAACTCAAAAGAAAACCAACTATTCTTTTATCGTGGTGGGTTTAAAAGATGATAAATAAACATTTCTTGGTATTTTTTACTTCTAAGCTTACCACTTAAGGCCGTTAACTCCATTTCAATCTCCAAACCACACAATGCAAAGTATATAACAGAAAAAACTCTCTACATTTTTGCATATGAGAATTATTGTAAAAGCCTAAATTGCTAGTACTTCATACATGTGCACGCCTTTTTACCATTTTAGTCAATAAAGTTCATGAGTAATTAATATAATTATCTCTAGATTACAATATAATCTCTATCATAATCCAAATAGCAAGTGATAAACTTCTTGAGTAAGACTCCTTGAAGTCAACATGTAAGATCAAGATACACACGAAAAGGAGCGAAGATGAGAGTTGATTCATCTAGAAGGCAAAGTCTAAAAAGATGAGAAGTCTTTAATTCATCAATGTCATGCAATTATAGTAAAAAGAGTAAGGGTTACGCGACGAAGGGATAATGTAATGTCTACCACTAGTATGTTCATTTGAAATAATTAAAGAAGATCGCTTGTATTTTCATTTTTTTATTAGGGTAATTTAGTTCAAATATGATTTTCAAGCATTATGAAAATTTATAGGGATGAACTTGATAACGCTTTACATCCGGTGTAAGTGGACAAATTTCTTGACAATTTTCAAGCAATCAATGACCAAGGAAGGCAAGAGTGGGACCAAAAATCAAATAGGAATTGCTTTGGAGGTAAAAAGCTAGATGTGACTTGTGAGGGGCGCGGGTGTATTATTCCTTAAATAGTGGGGTTAAAAGTGTAAACATACTAGTTTTTACTACCTTTATTTAAAATTTACCAACCCATTTTGACCATAAATCTCTTTTCATCGTTGACTTTTCATGTGGTGTTAATGTGTTACGATGCAAGCTAGTGTTAATCTGAAAGTTATGTCATTAAGTTAATTTGTTTGAAAGTCGTGCACAATTTTATAAGAATTATTCAATCTCATGTTAGATATATTGTGTTCTACTGCATGTAATTTATAAGTTAAAGGGATTTTAAAATGATTTAAGTGAAGTAATTCCAACTCTTTTGTACCCACGGGTGCATCGTACTTTCCTCGTGTATTAAAGGCGTGAACCACGAACATGCTCCATCGTGTTATGAATGAACCACTACTACAAGGTGCTAGGTAAGGTCGCTAACTAAAGAGAAAGTGACATCTCTATTTATGTTGTGTAAGTACTGTACAAAAGCTTAAAGCGGTAGTTCCTCGTGTTAGTAAAGATTTTCATGATTCTGGATCTGATTTTGACTAATTAGGATCGCTAAACAAGGATGAACCAATGCTTTAGTAGAAGAGTTTGAGAGAGGTAAGGAATCATTACACAATGTATGCAGTAGCTGTTCAAGATGATTGATCACATACCACACACTATTTATTTCTCGCCCCATAGTAGCAAAATATTTACAAACTAATCAATCCAAAGAAATTATTATAAATAAAAAATGAGAACTAGAATGTCGCGCAACAGTCGCAAACCACCACTTAACATTGATCTCATTACTCTTTTGCAATTAAAAGTAGGATTACCTATCGTACACAATATACTCCCAAATCACCACACGACAATTATCTCATTACTCTTGAGCAGTTACTCTAAAAGTTTAAAACTTTTAAAGGACGAACTTAACAATTCTATCATGCTTAACACATTCCAAAATCAAGATGTAGCACCACTAAGTTCACAAATCAACTAAGTGCAAAATTGCACTATTATAATAATAATAATAATAATAATAGGGAACCAAATAAGGCGGAAAGAATCAAACATGAGACATTGTCAAATTGAAAATATAATACCATGTTATGTTATCATCTGCTCTAAAAAATTTAAACGGTTAGATACTAAACCTAATAACGGAATTATGCTTAACAAAACTGAACATATTAATATGCCGCACAAAGGATCATACTAGTAAAATGTAGCACAACAGATATCACGTGATTGTAGGTGGAAAGTATTTAAGTTTTTTTTTTCTTGGTAAGGGGATGGAAGTCACTCTACTTGGTGGCGGAAATTCGAAGTTTTATTAAATTAAATGAAGACGAATGATGGGCCCCTTAAACCGTTCAACCTAAGCCCATAAATTAACGGGTTTGGTCACTGAGCAACTTTGCACCACCATCCATTCACCTCTTTAATTCACCGTCCAACTAATGCCCGGTCCAGTTGGACGTCGGTGGCGTCGGAACGTAGTTAAAATAATAAATACACTTCACACAGCATATTTTTATTTTATCACTTAAATTTGGCAGATTAAAAGATCGTCACATCTAATTTTATAACTGGTCACTGCTTATTTGGACACTCTTTCAATTTATCACGTGAACTTTATAATTTTAACTTTTGAAATTGCTCAACATTTTGATTGTATGATTTAATTGCTTTCTTTTCTCTCTCTCACTTATTCAATTTGATTCAAATTCATTCACACAAATTATACAAGTACCTCATACATTTGTTTTTTTTTTTTATCTATTTTGTAGACATGCATATATTTCTTTTATCAGTACTTTATCCTAAAATTTTGACGGTAATATACTTTTAGTAAATATTTATACATAACCCAAACTAATTTGATAATTTTATTTCAAAGTAAAAAGGTTCACATTCCAGTTTTGTAAACTAATCCCTACTATCTCCAATATTCTTGCTTTTCATTTTTTATTTATGATCTAAAGTACTTACATTTTTTTAATAATCTGAGTTCACAATTAGTTTTATAAACCAATCACTAAATTAACTCCAAAATGTATATAATTTTATTTTTAAATTCAATATTCAAATTAATAATTATCTTTTTTCTCCTTCTCTGCTCGAATACGTGTTCTATTTCTTGCTTTCTTTCTCAACACCATTTTTACTTATTTTAATCACAAAAATCTACCCGTTTAAGAAGTTATATTTATCACTTTTGATGTTAGTTCAATTTCAAAAAAGAAAAGTTTTATAATTCTTTAAAAATTAAAATATTTAATGGCGCTACTTTGTAGATTAGTTTAAGGGCAATATTATAAGGAGAAATCAGTAATATTGCTATGCCACACAAGAGCTTTCTATGGCCTCTTACCAAAATGACACAATTTTACGATGGGTATTAAAACTAATTTTTTTTCTAGGTAATCTCCTCTCCTTCATCGGTTTCTCTCTCCTTTACGCTGCATCGTGCCTCCATGGCTCAACCAGATTGCCGGCCGTCTCTTCCTTTCCCACCGGAACAAGGGAGAGCAATCACTCGTTGCCTTGCCTCCGCAAATTCCTCCCCTCCCCCTTGTCGTCGTTCCCCTCCACCTAGCCACCGTTTGTTGCTGCCTCCTCTCCTTCCTCGCCGTCGCTGCCTGCCCACAATAGCCACCGTCGATTCCTCCCTCCATTGACCACTATCATGCCACAATAGCCACCACCGAGTCCTCCCTTCTCCCCCTTCGCCACCATGCCACAATTGTCCACCATCTGGGGTTCAAAAATCAAACAGATGGTTAAAAAATGTTTTTTGCATTTTTTAATGTAATTTTTACTTTTTTCACTAAAAATACATTTTAAAGATAGTTGTTAGTTTTTCACTGAAAAACATGAGGAGGAAATAAACTCTCCCTGTATAGTTTAATACTTTGATAATCACAATATAATGTTTATGTGTGCAACGTACGAGGTTAAAGTTAATAAACACAGTAAAGTGCAAGTTATGAAAAGTAAAGTGCAAACACCAATTTTTTAGTTGAAATTTAGAATGTTGACTAAACATGTCCCGATTTATTTAACACAGATGCCACTAGAAATTGAAATTGCACTACTTAAAGAGAATAACGACAACATTCAAAATGGCTTCACAAATTGTACAAAGTATTAGGTGGTCCGAGACAAATAGTCCCGACCATCTAATACCGTTGAGAGTACACAGCATAATAACTGGCATGAAAGTTATTATTGTAAGTTGTCACTCCCTTAACCCTTTCTCTTCCTATCTCACCGGTCTTTTTTTGTCCAACAATCTTAAATGATCAACACCAATGCTCCACATGTAATGTTTATCTTGTTCGTGCTATCTAGTCAACAACGACGACCCTTATCTTCCTACAAGGCCCAAGGGCTTAATTTCGTGACATAATCGAAAAGCCTCCTGTTAGGCGTCCCTGGATTTAATTGCACAGGTGGACTGAAATATAAGAAATTGGATCTCTTGGTTTGTAGAAAAAAATGGGGAAGAACAATGAAACTGGATCCCCCCATGGGAACTCCTGATGTCTTGTTTACTACACTGTTTTTTCGTGGAAGTCTACCTACCAACCAGTTTGGTTGACCTCACCGCTTGTGTAATTCTGATCGTGATCATGAGGAGCGCATTTGATTCGCCGTTGAAAAATTCATTCAGATCGTAATCATCATTGATTACGAATGTCTGGTTCAGAATGCGAGCGATATAACGCAATTTATTTAATATTATAAAGCACGAGTTTTGTTTACAAGTTACGAGTTTCAATTGGCCCATCCATTATTAACTCTCCGGATGGTGTGAAAGCAACAGCCAAGCTTTTTCTATTCCAACTATGGTGCCCCAGCAGGACAGAGATCACATGCTCTGAACCCCACTGCCATTACAAACTGGGCTCTGCCTTCGCCACCCGCGACTTCAAGCTAAAGTTGTTGCAAACTCCTCCTACAAGAAGGAAGCCTTAATTCCGTTCCATCCCTTTTGACTTGCTCCCCCATGTTAGGCTGGAACATGTCTTCTTCCTGTTTTGTATATCTTGTCCTCCGGGTTGGACGCGCCCTCGATTTTCACGAGGAAGCCGTTTGTCATCGCTTGTACCAAAAGTAAGCTTTTTAATGGAGTCAAGTTATCACCATTTACAACCTTCATGATGGCGGTCAAGCACCCGATTAATTCATATTTGAGGCCCATAACAAGTATTTTTTCATATTTAGATAGATAAATCATCACGACGAATGTATATGTGAATTTGAATAGTTTGTATGTACGTGGTAACAATAATAATGATTTCAAAATGACATTTATGTGCCTGAAAAAGTGAAAAACATGACGCATCATGATTTTTCAAAACATCATTTTTTATAGATAAATAATTACGAGATAAATCGTTAAAAATTTTTTTTGAGGAAAGAATGAAATAGTTATCGAGGACCATCGTAAATGACGTTAAATATCAATTCGGTCATTAGGTTCTTTCTCTATCTCTCTCTTTTATTTTTATAAGAATTATTAAAGATTTCCACGTGTGGCTCGCACATGGAAATTGTGACTTGTGGGTTCGGATTGAGTGATCCAATTAAAACGGAGGAGCACAAAAGAGACTTGAAGACTTCGGCAGAGGATCTCTACATCACCGCCAATACAAAAATTCCTGCTTGCGGTTTAACCAATGATAAACACGAAGTGGCCCCCATACTCAAAAAGAGAGGCGACACGGCCCCACCCACCCATACACACTGATTGAAATGATGGCAACGCAGAGCAGAGAAAAGGAGAAAGAATATGCTTTCCTCTGCTCCGCAAATATCCACTTCTACGGCCATTCACAATTCCATCATGATCATGGCTACCTGCGCCTAGATTTAACCCCCTCCAAATCCCCTCTTTCCTTCTCTTGTCTTCTTCCTCCTGATCATCAGATTGTACAGATCCGACAAGCATGGAGATTCTTCTTGAGCTGTTAATGACGGCTTTGGTGGCACTGGTGTTCTCGTTTCTGGTTGCGAAGCTCGTGTCGGTGGCCATGGCCGGCGATGCAGCTGGCGAGCAGGATTCAGGGGTCAAATTGAAGAAATCTGGCGATAGCGAGACGGTGAGAGTGATTGAGAGAAGACTGAAAGCTGATGGTGCAACGGGCAAAAAGAGAGTGCGATTTGCCGTCGAAGAATCTGTTGCCACGGTCGAAAAATTAGAAGGCGAAGGACCGCGTTGGGAGGTTTCCGGAGTAACTGCAAAGTCGGTGGAGTCGCCCGAGGGAGGGCGTCGTGTGGATGACCCGGCGGCGGCGGTGGCGGAGTGTTCAATAGAGGCTGCCGAGGTAGTTGTAGAGTTTTCTGCAGGTGACACGGCGGGGGCGACTGTCGGTGGAACTACAGAGGACAAATTGGTTGCTAGAGAAAGTATTGAGGATGAAGTGGCCGATGAAGTGGGAATTCGGGAATCTGTAAGGGACGACGTCGCGGCGGGAAGTCCTGGTGACGTGGCAGCGGCGACCATCGGTGGAATTGGTCAGGATGGATTGGCTGTTGAAGCGAAGATTGGGCATGACGTGGCTGATGACGTGGAATGTACGGAATTGGTGGGGGATGATGGCGATCAAAGTGGAGAAGCTAAAACTGTGGAGGCCGGTGGTGACGCGGAGGAAGATGATTGGGAGGGGATAGAGAGGAGTGAGCTGGAGGAGGTGTTTGCCACCGCGGCGAATTACGTGGAAGGAAGGGGGAAGGAGGATGGGGACTGGAAGCTGGGGGCTAATTTGGAGCTGCAGTTGTACGGGCTACACAAGGTTGCCATGGAAGGGCCTTGCTATGAGGCTCAACCCATGGCATTGAAGGTCTCTGCCAGAGCAAAATGGTATTGCACTTTCCTATGCATTTTAGTATTTCTGTGTTCTTGAGTGTTTTGCCTTGCAAATTGTCTGAACAATAAGAATGCTTGAAACAAATGTAAGAGGGTGAGCATAAATGCATATAAAATGTTAAGCGTTTTATGAAAGACATATCCACAGTGGTAGTGGTACATGACACTGAACCAACAGCTTCAGTAACTACCCCTTCAACGTTGATGAATGCGCATTTGTGAGAACGTAAAAACCAAAATTGAATATGTAGCTAAGCGAGTGCTGAGGGAGCTAGTAGTTGGATGCCATTGCAAAGCAATGCCGAGGAGAAGAGCTGTTATGCATGACGTGAATCTTTCTGTTTCTGATTTTGTGAGACTAGGTACCTCCGAAAAGCCAATGCTTTTGGCCTTTCAAGTTTCAACACCTTTGCATTCCTTCTTGCTGTTTTTAGAAACTTTCTTCCTCTCCCTTTAAGTTCATTAGTCATTCCTTAAGGTATCATTTACCCGAGTTTAGGCAGCTAAATCAACAATGTTAAAGGCTGTACGAGGGCACGAAATTATGGGCCCTCATAGTGGGATGACGGCTGAAATTCTCGAGTACTAAATCGAACTTCTTCTCGAAGTGGGACGAGTGTGCTGTATGTACAGAGCAGAGCACGTTAGGGCCTACCCTTGAACAAATTTCAGGGTGTAGTTTGATTGCTAGTTATATAACAGGGTTGACAGCTGCTATGTGTGAGTGATGGAGGGCACTGATTACGTTGTGCAAGGAATGCGTGGCAAAGGCTAGGGAACATGACTCCGGAGGTGGCTATGGAGCAGTATATAGGCCTTCTTTCAGAGAAAGATCCTGGATGGATGAAAGGCAAAGTTGCTGTAAGTTACATAGTTTTGCGACATTTACCTAGGTTCTTTCGTTGACTCGGCATGCAGAGAATGTGATGCGCTCTATTTTGATGCAATTTCACAGGGAGATGCTAAATTAGACTCTTCACAATTTGCAAAGCCTGGATTTCCAGAGCCTGATATAAGCACAGACGATCAACCAAATCCCAAGATGGAGAAGTAGGTCATCCTTTTCATTTGTTCTTGTTGATACATCATTAGCTTCTCTCTTCGAGTATTTAGATTCGTCATGTTCCTTCTGTTTGACTTTTCCTCTTTTCAGGATACTAGAACTAAAGTCCGGAACCGATGGAGGTGATCTGACTGCGCTTCAAACTCCATAAACACGGTATGATTGTAACGTCTAGTCATATTCCATCTTGTTATCCTGGTGCTTTGTGGTTGTCACATGTTATCAGGTTTATGAGATTGAATTTTTTTTATAGAGATCTCTAGTCTCTACGGAGTGAACTTACAAGTAGTCGTATGCAATGCTAACTGCTCAGCAGCATAATGTTGTAAACACTCTGAGCTATTTACGCATCTGGGTTGTTAGTTGTGTTAGTGATAAGCTTGAGCTAAGTTGAGACAGTGGAAGTTTTGAAGGATTGAACTTTGTTTTTCCAGAGACTTGTAGTTCTGGGAATTTACATAATAGGCAGAGGACGTCCTACACATAATAAGGCAGATGATGTCCAATTGTATGGTCGTTCCTTAAATTGGTCACGTTCGTCCAAGTCAGTTCATTTTCTTTCTGCCGCAATAGCCTCAATTTTCAGTATGACTAGAGAGTGTTGAACTTTTAGTAGTGGGAGGATGGACAGTAGGTTCCACCCCTCCAGTGGCATCCTTCCCTTCCTGCGAAAAGAAAGTTCTTTTAACTTTTAGAAGTTGTGCTACACATTATGGTCTTGGGAAGATATGGCTCTCTCTAAGAACTTTTTTACCATATTTAGAGTAAATCTCTTGCTAAAGCAATGAATTATTCACAGAACATCAGAACCTCAAAGTTTACTTTTCTCGAAGGCTGCATGATAGATCAGGCACTTAGGGCTAAAGCGTACTCGTGGAAACAGTGCCAGAATTGCGGAATGTTAATGACTTAGTGCTCCTTATCATGCATGAAATTGCTATTCAAGATTGTGAAAGAATCGTGCTACTTATGTGCCCTTTAGTCACCTGTTATCTAATAACTTATGTCTCGATTATCAGTCTTTAAGACCTTGTTATGTACTTATAAGTTGCATGGTTTGGTGTGATATTTTCAGCTTAAAAGATGACCAAGGTTGCTGCTTTATTTCCACAATAACAAGAGGAGTTTCACTGGACTCACTTAACCAGAACCTGGGCTAGTTCTTTCTGCCTAGTACATGAGCTGTGCCCTAGAGATGGAGGTGCTGTGTATAGTACTATCATTTATTTCATCTGTAACATTATCCTTCTATTGAATATCTATGATGCTGGTTATTCATGTAATCAGCAAATATGTACATATCAAGTTTGTGTATATACAAATGCAAGAATACTGCAGTATGATAAAGAATGTATTCTTTTGTGCAACGACTTTTCTTGTATGCTTTTGCTTGTGTGAGCACTGAGTGATAAGGGTTACCGAGGTACATAGTAAGGCAACTAAGAAAGAAGCATTAGGCAGCTAGGGTAAGGGCTCAAGAAAAGAGGTTGTTGTACCTTCTAAAGAATACTGCTGGGCTTCTCAAAACAACAAAATCGTATGCCATGTAAGGTAGGGATTCATCACGTGTCACCCAACGATGCATATTTTCGTGCTTTCTGGGGTGGTGGTTGGTTGGTTGGTTTACATGAGACCCATCTTATGAAAACTCTCAGCCATCAAAGGTGTCATTGAGGATGGCAGATCCTAATAGTGCAAGCTCTGGTTCAAGAAGCCAGGGCAAACCTTTGAATGAAGATTTCCATGCAAGATGAATTAGGCAAGAACCTCCTACTCAGCTGTATAAGATGATTTTCTCAGATCTAGACTTGGTTCTTTTTGAGTCCAATCAAGAATTTTTCTTTGGCATCAATGAATCTCAAGATTCATTTCAAGCAATTACGGTTCTAGCATGAGTTACTTTACTTTTGTAACAATGAGGCGGCCAAAGAATATGGTCAGATCCTTAACTTCATTAGCATATGGAAAATGACAAAGGGGGTTGACGTTTGATGAGAGACTTGGAGGTAGAGTTGGCAATAACTTCTACGTTGATTAAGAACCACAAACATGGCAAGTCAAGGTACTTCTGTGTCGTGGTTGAAACATACTTAGATGTCGTGTGAATTTAGTTCCTTGCATAATCACTTTTAGTATAATGCTAGGTCAAGCGTGGGGTAAGAAGATTAATGTTAAGGAACCTCCAGGCAGGTTTACCTGATTTTCTTGGCACGTAACTTGATTGGGAACTGTCTACTTGGTGGTTATGTATCTCTGTCATCACTCCGCAATATTTAGATAATGTGAACCTTTTGGGCAGATGTAACTCTGTATTATTTGCACAAATTTAAGATGATGGCTTTGTTAAAGTTTGACTGTATTTGGTATGATGTCATCACATCACAGTACGGAACATTACAGTTGCTTGACGAATTTGCTGTAGCAGGAAATAGAACATCATATAGTGGAGGAAATTTGGTCCTTATTTTCCATGATCCTTAGTACTCAGACCCACAATTGCAACATTGCTTATTGCAAGTCTGCAATTTAGTAGTTCTTGCCTGGAGCAACGTAGGATCCTCCATGCCCCTCGCCCGAACCATAGCCAGATCCATAGCCCCCATACCGACCATTTCCTTGACCACCACCCCCTCCTGATCCTCCTCCTCCTCCTCCTCCCCCAGCACCAACACCCCCAACATTACCATACCCTGATCCTGAGCCTGACCCCCAGCCCCATCCGGACCCCTTTCCGCCGCCATAACCTCCTTCACCAGTCCCTCCACCCCCTGAACCATAGCCACCTCCATTACCGCTGCCAAAACCCCCACCTTGACCCATACCAGAACCATATCCATTGCCCCCATTGCCAGTTCCAGTTCCACCTCCACCTCCGCCCCCATTACCACCACCGTAACCATATGCGCTACCACTTTCGCCTACTCCGCCTCCACCCCCACTACCACCACCAGAACCATATCCGCTGCCACCGTTGCCACCTCCACCACCACCCCCATTACCACCACCATAGCCATGTCCATTGTTGCCATCGCCTACTCCACCTCCACCTCCTCCTCCATTACCTGAACCATATCCACTGCCATCTCCACTGCCACCTCCACCTCCACCTCCACTACCACCCCCATTTCCTCCCCCTTTTCCCCCACCACTGCCCCAACCGCTCCCTGAACCTGATCCGTACCCACTCCCCCCCTTGCCAAAACCGCCACCGGAGCCTCCCCCGTTACCACTACCAAATCCAAGCAGTACTCTATCCGCAGCCTCATCAACATGATTGGCACTTTTCTCTCCTTTGTCCACAACGCTCAAGAACCTTCCTTGTCTAGCAGCTTTGACAAAAACACAACCATAGAGCCCCAAACATACCATGACCAAGAAGAGTAGCGAGATGACATTGTCTCTTCCCATTGCTCTTCACAAAAAGTTGCAACAATATGCACTTATAAAAACAACACACGCACACAGAGAAGCACGTCCAAACAGTTATTTATAGCCAACCTCACTGGAAAGTAAACTATAAGGGAAAAAGACGGAGAATCTCAATGAGAAGAAAGCATGCATCGCACTGGAAATTAGTGCTTACCACCATTGTCCCGGATGTCTCTTTTTGGTCTTCTCTACTACGTATGTTGCAGGGAAGTCAAAAAGCTTAGCTACGAAACAAAAACTAACCCTTTATTTGCAGTATGGACCACGTAGCTTGTAGCTCATGCAAGCAAATTATTGGGAATGAAATGGGCTGAATGACTTTGATACGGGTGTGGTGGTTACGTCTGTGGTACAGATGATGGCGGTGGAGGTAGTGGTGGTCCTCTCTCTATATATAGGGTTGTTTCTTTTAGGGTTATGATGCAGATAAGGGGCACCATGAGCGGATGCGTGGGAGCTGGTTCTGGTGGTAAACACGATTTGCATGAAACAAAGGGTGCGAATTGGTGCTTGCTGTGGAATCTCCTTAAAAGAGTTATGCTACTACATATTGCATGATTCACTATTATTAACTCGGTCCATTGAATTACAAGAAACTGATGTAATAGAAGGTGAGACTAAACGAGACAGAGAGAATTATTTTACAATATGTCCAATAAACCTAGACGTTAGCACCATTGGTCCCGAACACCACTATTTACTAACTCAATTTGGGTTCCAATTAGAGCTTACGACGAGTGCAATATGCTGATTACGCTGTCTAAGGCAAAAACACATGATTGTCCATCTATTCGTTGCATGTCAAGATCTGGATTATCTAACTACTTTGGCTTGTGTAGGACGAGACACTTTATGCTCTATAATTTGGAGCTTGCTATAACTATTGTAAGCACCTTACTTTGGTTGCCAGTCACTCAATATGGGTTTCTATCTGTAGATAATCATTGCAGGAAGTCCCTTTCCTTTTTTTTTGGGAATTTTTTCAAATTTTAAATAGCCCTTTTAGGGGCTATGCAGAAAAGGAGGGAAGCTTCTTTCTGTTTCTGATGATAAGGAGAGATGAATTCTCAGGTTCTCAAGTTTGTCTTGATGGGTTGAGCAAGGCTGGTGCATTCTCTCACGATCGTGCAGTCTCTTGCTGTCCTTAAAATGTGTGTTTCTTGGTTTAGTCTAGAGGGTATTGATGTCCCTTATCTTCTGCTTCTTGATTTTCTTTCTTGTTTGTAGTTGTAAGAGCTTGCATCTTGGTTTATTTTTAACTTAGTTTCCCGGGGGGGGGGGGGGGGGGTCTTAGACTTTGCTGATACCGGAGATAGTGTTTAGTGATTGTTCACAGTCTATTAATTTTTTTGCGGAGCCTTCAATTGGATTCTAATAGAAATGAATGGGTTGGGATAATGAAGCTATACAGTATTATCCGGTTTTCTTTAGCCTTGGGACCTAAATGAAATTATATTTCCTTGTATATCCCTCCCTTATTATTAATGAAGTTCTTGTAAAAAATAAAATTAAAAAATAGAAATTTACGTTTTTGACCTGAAGAAACAGTAAGGAAAGATGGGCCTGGATCTAACTCATCATTAAGATGTAATCCGCAAACTTTAGACAAGTTTCTGTAATATGGGCCACTGAGGATATCCCTTCTGCTCTGGAAAGTGGCCTCCATAACACACTGGCCCAATCCAGATATACCGCATTCGTTTAGCCTGCCAAAATGTTGGCAGTAGTCATTAATAATTATTCAAAGCGTTGCATTGGATTTTTTAATGGCAACCAAAAAACAAAAAAATACTCCCTGTGCAGCATTCGATCTTTTTCTTTTGATTTTTTTTTTATGACTTTTGAATTATGTATGTAGCAAAATATTTTACGAAATGTCAAAGATGGAATTCAGAAAGGATGAGCCGGTAACAATACCCTTTGCTCGACTCATCATGAGTTTGCACGTCACACATTTTAGCAGTGAACAACCACCCGTTCTATATGTACCGTCTTCTCTTTCATGTTTAAAATGATTTGAAACTCGAGCCCCATGCACAATCTGAAACTACACTCAAGTTACAGACTACTTCACATGCCTTTTCGAATCTTTTTTGAAATTTAATTATAATCTCAGTTCGGGGCGTAAAACAAAAAAATACGTTGATGGGGTCGGGCATACTATGTGTAATGATTCGTTCATTTACGATAAATAAAATAAAAAGAATCTTATGATCCATCAGAGACCTTTTGCGTTACACAATACCTAGCTTTCTTGCTTTTTTTTTTAATATCAGATGAATCTCTAATGCAGGTGGTAACCAATTACATATCTCCAGGTGAAATGCCAAGAGACTCTATCAGTCAAATTAACTAATACCATATATAATCGATCATATATTCTTAATACGATGATGCCAAGAGACTTTGCCAACCGCACTAATTAGTACAACTAAAATTTGATCGTAAAAATCATGAAAAATAATCATGTAATAGAAGTTACTAATGTATAAGCTAGTCATTCAGAAACCACACATTTGGCTGAGTTAGAACATTATTCGATGAAACATGGCACGAGAGACGAGATTTCCAGTTTGAAAGGAGGTCATACCTATGATTTGGGAACACAGTGCATGGGGGAAGATGACATTTGAGCAACTGTATTCAACTGTATCTGCTGAAATGCTGCTCTTCCCTTGCACCTCCTCTCTCTCTTTTCAAACACTTTGAACCATCCGAGGATACTACATAGTAATCTGATGCCTGCAAGACAAAGAAATTGCAAATGTCCACGAGGATTAGTTGGTGTTCTAACATCAAGTGGATGACAGACTGATACCTCTTTTACAACACTACTTTGATTAGTAACAAACATAGTGGCAAAAATCAGTTGAAAAGTCTGTTCGTGAAAAAAAAAGCCAAACTTGTCAATTTAGCACTTGAAGAACTGTGAAGTTCTAAAGTTGAACAGAATCCGCCTCGTCTTGATGTTGACATACGATCAAATTTATCTGCAATATTCACGCTCGGGTCGCTGCCCGCCGAATCACGGACAGCAACCTGGCAAATCACTTTGGTGCTGATAAATCCAATTCATCTCCACAAGGCTTTGGAAGACTATGCCTAGCGTCCAAGTTGCCTGTGGTATATTAACATGAAAACACCATTAATATTTGTCCATACTAATTAAGTCTGTCTGCACCTTGCATGACTAATACTTATGTCCAATCTCTGCTTCTTGAATGAACATCAGATCTCCTTTTCTTTTACCGAGTATAGTCCTTTTTTTTTTTTTTGGGATAATCCGGAGTATGAAATAGAGCATCAATCGTGCCATATGCATACCTCGGTACAATCAATAGGTTGACGATGAATTGCTAGGGTTTATTAATCTCTCTCTCTCTCTCTCTCTCCCACACACACACACACACAAACACACACATCACATCGTGATGGTCCATAGATTACATAGTTTCCATACATTAACTAGTATAGGGGCTCCTATTATTGTCATTATCAAAGTTGCGATGCTTTCTAACCAACGGAGGCAAACATGGTAACTTACGATTCGAAACTGGATGAGAGTTTCAAGCATAAAATTGTAAGAGGAAGCGTCACGACGGCGAAGCAAACAAATAATAACAGAACAAAGAATCTACGCACATCATGAGCTGCTTGCTATTAGCTCTGTTCTCTCATTTGAACGCTTTTTCAAAAGAAAATTTATGTGCAAAAAATAAAGGGATACAAGTGCTTTTGGTAAAAACGAAGCGCAAATCCAGTCATAAAGCATAAGGTGCTTGTCACAGACCAAGTGCAAATAAATTCATAATGTTGATTAATGACTAATACGTATACAATAGTAATTATTTAGTAGTGGGATCAATCCGCGTAACGTGCATGGATAATGACATTTTGGGTGGCGAATCATTAAAGAGGGAAAAAGCAACTTTATTTTGGAAAGAAGGATATGAAGAAGTAATATAATCAAGTTATGGGTCACAACTATTGGTATTGATATGGGGGGCTAGATTATAATTATAATTGAAGATGGGAAAGATAAAGCAATATTACCTCTCAACGTTTTCAAAGGGGTGGATTATAATTAAAATTGTGTATTTTGTCGCTAAGGGGCGGATTTGTTGCTGAAAGATGCAATCTAAACGATAGAAGAGGTTGTTGACAGCCGAGTCATCTCTGCAGTACATATTGCACAAAAACCCTAATGAAATCACATCGTTTTCTAAGGACGTACGATTTAACTTTGGTCCTGAAATCATCATAAGATTTCTTCTTTTGGTACGCACCCTTAAGCTTCTTATCTATATATATATAAAAAGCTAAAGCCTTCGCTTATAATCGCGACACGTAGGATTTTTAGGACTCTATCTTTGCGACAAGTAGGACTTTTTAAGAGCATTCTCCTTCTGACACATAAGCTTCAACTTTGCATATGGTAGTCCCCTAACTTAGTTGGTCTCTTTATTTAAAATCCAACTCTTTTGAATTAGATATATAAAATTCAAAAGTCCTATTTGTTTTGGTATTCTTTTTTTTGCTACTCTATTTAACTCTTTACTATAATTTATTATTAAAAAATTCGTAGGTATAATTTATGCAATGTTTTAGAACTTTATAAAACTAAGAAACTAATTATACACCTTCTAAAACTCTACCTAATCAATATACTTATACATTAGCCTTAATTTTGATTATTAAAATCTCAAAAGTACTTTAAAATAACAATATAAAATCTCAAAAATGTAAAATACGAAAATGATACCCTACTTACTAATCTTTTCGTATGATCTTTGGCCCGACTTTTCTATTTAACTCTTTAATATAATTTATTATTAAAAATTCGTAGGTATCATTTATGCAATATTTTAAAACTTTATAAAACTAAAAAACTAATTATACACCTTCTAAAACTCTACCCACTTCAACTTTGTATGTGGTAGTCCCCTAACTTAGTTGGTCTCTTTATTTAGAGTCCAAGATTCTAGAATCCTATTTGTTTTGATATGCTTTTCTTTTTCTACTCTATTTAACTCTTTACTTTAATTTATTTTTATAAAATTCGTAGGTATAATTTATGCAATATTTTTAAACTTTATAAAACTAAGAAATTAATTATAAACCTTCTAAAACTCTACCTAATCAATATACTTATACATTAGGCCTTAATTTTGATTATTAAAATCTCAAAAGTACTTTAAAATAACAATATAAAATCTCAAAAATGTAAAATACGAAAATCATACCCTACTTACTAATTCTTTAGTATGATCATTGACCCTACTTTTGTAAATCTTATAAAATTAAAAATCATATCTACTACTTTTAGAGCTCTACATAATCGAAAAAGGCTTCATTTTGCACTACTAACTTCTTAAAAAAATTTAAAATAAATAAAATAAAATCTCGCAAATGTAAACAACGAAAATCCTGTATGAAATTAATGATTAATCTTTATAAATTAAAAGATAAGCTTTTCATAGCGTATATTTTTATTTTTACCTCAATTTTTTAGTTATGCAAAACATCATCCTATTTGTTTTGGTAATTTTTTTCCTTTTTAATGAAATCTTTTCTCCGTAAGTTTTATTGTAACTTTCGTCTTTTTGCACCAATTTTCTTAAAATCTAACATGTTACGCACATTATGAACAAAATATTTAGAACTAATTATATTGAATCTCCAAGAAAAATTAAAATCGATTGAAGAATAATTTGTGACAAGCTGAGAATAAAATTGTAGAATAAAAAAGACGAAAAGATAAATTAATTATAAGAATCTTTTACCCTTCATAAATAACTACAAAAAGAGAGAAACCTGGATGGCCTCAGGATGGTAATGGTACAGCCGAAATGTCGGTACTAGATGTGAATGTGTGAGGGTGGTAATATATGCAATTATGCGAGTGATCAGCCATGATAATTACGATAGTGATAATTGTTGTGGTAGAATTAGAATGTTGGTAGTGAGATTTGGATTATGTAGTGACAACATGTGACTGTAGCGATGTTGGCGTGTAGTATGTCAATGTTTGTGGTGGTGATAGTCATAACTAAACGGTGGTAGTGGAGAGGTGATGGTTGTTGTTAAAGTTATTGTAGTGGTAGAATTAAGGTATTTTGAGGTAATATTAATTTACATTACAGTACTGATTGATAAGTTATGATCTAAACTAGATTGAAAAAGTGATGAACCTAAAAAAACTGACGATAGAAACACAAAAGTGCACTGACGAGCAAAAGTTATGATATGGTAAAGGTAACTGCATTTGTAGTGGCAATGATAGTACTAATTAAGGTAGTTGGAGGTAGTATTAGTGTAGTATTCATAGACGGGTTACAGCGAGAATCTTATACAGACAAGCGAAGAACTTAAATACAGCAACTTGAATGTGCATAAATTATATTCAGGACTAGAAGCAGTAAATTTTTTTTCCTAGAATGACTTTTATCTTTCAATTTTGATTTTGGTCTCACATTCTGATTCCTTAAAGCTTCGTTAATTAGGCAAGACGATGTTTTTGTGGTTAACCACTTTCTAGCCCCTGGCTACACTAATCTAATATTCTAATGATATTTTCATTAAGTCATGTTAGTAACACTTTAATAAGTTATGTATAGATAGAAACACTTTCAATTCTATGTTTCCTTTTCATTATGCACAGGACAAATAACATACACAAAGAGTTTTTCATGAAGAAAGAAGGTGAGTGAATTTGACCTTTATGCTTATAGGAATATTGAGAGATTTATATACACCAACACTAAATAAGTTATAACACTCTTTACTAGATTAAATTCACAAAAAACGAAGGTGATGGTACAAAGAATTGACTTTTTTTTTCCATATTGGTTCAGGATATATCATTGATACATACTAACGATTATATCTACAAAGCTTCAAATATTAAACTAAAAAGTTTAAATTCAGTTAAATAGTAGTGCGAGATTGTTGTCATATGTCATCGCGAAACGTTAATAAAAAGACATCTTAAGTCTATAAGACTTTTAATTGTAACATTCAGATCTTATTAAACTCACAAAAAACTGGAAGTGATGGTACAAATAACTGACTTTTTTTAATTATATTGGTTTCAGATATATCATTGATACATACTAATGATTATATCTACAAAGCTCCAAATATTAGACTAAAAAGTTTAAATTCAGTTAAACAGTAGTACGAGATTGTTGTCATATGTCGTCGCGAAATGTTAATGAAAAGGCATTCTAAGTCTATAAGACTTTTAGTTGTAACGTTCACATCTTATTTGTGAGTAAAAGCTGATCATATTAAATCATGCATTGTACCTTTGTCGCTAAGGTATGTTTTTATAATGCTAATTTTTTAAAAGTTCTATTCAAAGGCAATATACTATACCATAAATTTCTTGCTTGCAGTTCAAACAATAACAGTTAGAAACAATCTATAACAACACATTATAAAAAATATTTTTAGAAAGTTAAGAAAATTAACAGTTGTAAAATATCTATAGAAATAAATATTAGATAATATTTGAGAAATTAAAGGACGTCCCGTGCGTTGCACGGGTCCCTTAGCTAGTACATCAAAATGACTAATCAAGTAATTATGGACCACGACAAATACTAAATAAGAGATTCAATAAGCGCATGTGCCCATGCACCACACGCTTTAGCTCCTAATTTAACAATACGTACACTTATCTCTTTTTATTTTTGTATAAATCTTTTTGTGCACGCTGCTGCCCTCTTTTGAACAGTCCTGCATGTACTCACCCACTTTTGTCACATTGGGATACCCAAAAGAAGATTACCTACCCTAAAGAAGATTATCTACCCAAAAGATGCACAAATGAATACTAAAATGTATCGCACTTTGACAGGAGGCATTAGACTATAAACCTGAAAAGCAACAACGCACATGCTGTGTTTTGAGAGATTCTCCTGGCTTTGTTCCAAAACAAACTCATTCATCAGCATTTTGAGTTAACCCCCGGCTCCTTACATAGAGTAATTCCATAGTACTCCAGCTAATCTAACAAGGGCCGTATGACTTAGAAATCGTCCTCATAGCTATGATTAGCTGTTTAGTTACTAATGATGCATGTATGAAGGTAATGCATTTTATCTTGGACGTGGAAGGTTTGCATGTTACGCTTTTCAGATGTAGGTTATGCTTTTCAGATGTACGAAAAATCCAGCATTTGGTAAAGGAAGATGGGGACAAATAGACATTCCATTCCCAGTTCAATGCCAAGTCGTAATGAGTAAACAGCAAATTGTACGTAGATCAATCTGGTTTCCTTTTAGCAAAATTGGTACCAAACACATAATTGGATTTGTATCAAATAATTCACTTTTGGCAACTGAGTGGGTACCACTTCATTTGTAAGCCTTGCCAGAGTCTATAAAAAAGCAAGTAGGGTTGCCCTTTGTAAACACCAAATCAGCAGCAAACACTAATCAGCTCTCTCCCGCTCCCCCTGTCTTCTCCCCTCAAGTCTTGTGCAGTAGCATCTTCGACACTACCCCTTTGACACAAAAAACGTTGCTAGAAAACCACAGATCCAACTCTCTGCAACACAGGGATTGCAGCAACCGTGTGGAGATTGACATAAATATGAAGCTCAGCCATGTAGAAGTAGTGACACTACTGCTGTGCTATTGTTTGTACACGGTTGCACAAGAGGAGCACCAAAAGAAGACGTACATTGTTCACATGGACAAGTCGTTCATGCCAACAAGTTTTGACGATGACTTCCAGTGGTACGAGTCGTCCTTAAAGTCAGCGTCGAGCTCTGCCGACATGCTTTACACCTACAACAACGTCATCCACGGCTTTTCCACAAGGCTGATGGCTGAAGAGGCTGAGTTGCTAGAAGGAAAGCCCGGAATTCTTTCAATCCAAGAAGAAATGATGAACGAGCTCCACACCACTAGGTCACCTGAGTTCCTTCGGCTAGGTAAGGCCCAAGCGCTGTTTCCAGAGTCCAACTCAACGAGCGAGATCATTATCGGAGTGATTGACTCGGGGGTGTGGCCTGAAAGTAGAAGTTATGACGACGCTGGCCTCGGCCCAGTCCCCACTAGCTGGAAAGATGAGTGCTTGGTCGGTACGAACTTCAGCTCATCAAGCTGCAACCGCAAATTAATAGGCGCAAGGTTTTTTTCAAAAGCGTCTGAGGCTGCTCTTGGACCAACCGACGAAACAACCGAATCAAAGTCGCCGAGGGATGACAGTGGTCACGGGACACACGTCTCAACTACAGCAGCTGGTTCAGCAGTAGCTCGAGCTAGCTTTTTGGGTTTTGCTGAGGGGACAGCACGTGGGATGGCTACAAAGGCCAGAATCGCTGCTTACAAAGCATGTTGGCTTGGTGGATGTTCTGGCAGTGACATACTAGCAGCAATGGAGAAGGCCATTGAAGATGGTGTCAATGTACTATCAGTATCCATTGGTGGCTCGGCTTCTGATTACTTCAGAGACCCTATTGCTATTGGCGCATTCGCAGCCATGGCACATGGAATCTTTGTATCGTGCTCCGCTGGAAACGACGGCCCCAGTTCTGAGACCTTGTCAAATGTTGCACCCTGGATAACTACTGTAGGTGCTGGAACCTTAGACCGAGACTTTCCAGCATATGTCAGCCTTGCAAATGGGAAGAACTTCTCCGGTGTATCACTTTTCGGTGGAAAAGCATAGTCAGATTCCTTTGTGCCACTGGTGTTTGCTGGTAATGTCAGTAACGCAGTAAATGGTCATCTATGCCTGGCTCGTACTTTAATTCCTGAGAAAGTTGCCGGGAAAATTGTGGTCTGTGATCGAGGGAATAACTCTAGGGCAGAAAGGGGTATGGTGGTGAAAAATGCTGGTGGCGTAGGGATGATTCTAGCAAACACGGATTTGTTTGGAGAAGTGCTGGTGGCTGATGCTCATCTCATTCCTACTGCAGCTGTCGGTGAAAAAGCTGGTAAGGCAATAAAGAAGTACATATTTTCACATTCTAATCCGAAGGCCACGATAGCGTCTGGAGGCACCCACCTGGGTGTTCGACCATCACCAGTTGTGGCGGGATTCAGTTCTAGAGGTCCAAACACGATCACACCAGAAATACTTAAACCCGATCTCACAGCACCAGGTGTTAATATCCTAGCTGCTTGGACTGGAAAAGTTGAACCTACTCGGTTAGAGGCTGATTCTCGACGTGTGGAGTTCAATATCATTTCTGGCACATCGATGGCGTGTCCACACGTAAGCGGGTTAGCATAGTTAAGGCAGCACATCCGGAATGGAGCCCTGCGGCTATAAGGTCAGCCCTCATGACAACAGCGTACAGCACCTACAAGAATGGAGAAACCATACGTGATGTTGTAACAGGAAAGCCATCAACACCGTTTGACCATGGCGCCAGACATGTGGATCCGGTGCCAGCACTTCATCCGGGTCTTGTCTACGATGCCACAGTCGAAGACTACCTAGGTTTTCTTTGTGCCCTAAACTACAGTTCAAGGCGGATTAAAGCCCTTACGAGACGAAATTTCAAGTGCAAGTCGGGAAATAGATATAGAGTGGAAGACCTTAATTACCCATCTTTTGCAGTTCCTCTGAAGACAGCCTCATGCAAAGGTGGTGGTAGCAGCGCACCGACCGTAGTACGTTACAAAAGGACTCTGACAAACGTGGGCACTCCGGCAACATACACGGTTTCGGTGACTTCAGAAACACAGGCTGTGAAGATATCAGTCAAGCCAAAGTCGCTGAAATTCAGTCGAAAGCATGAGAAGAAGAGTTATACTGTGACATTCACCTCTAGTTCCATGCCCAGGCACGATCAGCTCTGCCCGTCTGCGATGGTTAGGAGGAAAACACATCGTTTGTAGTCCAATTGCTTTCAGTTGGACATGACTCCATCTATATCCGAAGCAGAAATTCTCCAGATCAGACAATGTATATTGCCTGAAGCTCCCCTCTTATGTATCATTTATTTGCATCATAATTTCTGTCCCATGTTATGGCAACTTTGTCGGTCTCAACAATAAGACAAAGCAGAGAAGACCAGAACAAGTAGGTAATTCGAAAAGCTAATAGAGGGTGGATTCCCAAGAATGAATTCCACAGGCCCCTAATGCTGCATTCAGTTGCTCTGTTCGGCCTTTATAATAGAATTAAGGATTGCAATTCTAATGAAGAAGAAAAGAAAAAAAAAGGAACGAAAGAAAAGCAGAGTGCAATTTGGTGTTGTTGTACCATAGCGTACAAATGATACGTACTACTTGGAAATGATCCAACCAAGCTGTTGTTTCACTGTTAGATTCAACTATACCACCCATTCCAACTATGATTGTTGTGGAGGGGATAATCAAAATATTGTGGCTTTCCGCTATATGTGGTAGTTTTTCGAGTTAAGTTTAAGGTTATTAATGAAGCATTCTCAATATGGGATGGTCACCATATAAAGCATTACAAGTCCAACTCTGAAGATCAGGTTGCAGTTTGTCATAACCATAAGCATGTCCAGATCTAAATGGTTGAAGTGGTCAGCATATGATAGAGATGTCAAACGGGCCGGGCTTGGGCCGCCCGGCCCGGGTCCAGCAGGCTTTAAGCGAAATCGGGCCGGGGCCGGGCCAGGGCCGCAGCCATCCGGGCCGGGCCGGCTGAGGAGAAATCCTAGGCCCGGTCCAGGCCCAGGCCCTAGGCCCAATTTCTAGGGCCGGGCTTGGGCCGGCCCGGGCCCTTTTTTTTTAATTTTCTTGTTATTCAATTTTAAATTTCATCTTTAGGCATGTCCAATTTTCAAATTTTGACAAATCTAATTTTTATCATTTTATTTCATTATATGTAATATTCATATATATGTATGTATGTATAGATATATTTATTTGTCTCTCATTTTATTTTTTGCTATATGTTAAATCTTTTCTTACTCTTCTTGGTGATCTTTATTAATAAAATCTGAACACATAACAATTATTACTATTTAAGAGAGACTGTTTCTACTATTTGATATTTTACTTCAAACTAATTGGCCGAAAACCCGGGATTGATACATGTTAATTCCCGAGACGATTTTTAGTAACAAGTATAGAAAAATAAATGTGTTCATAGGCCCTCCTCCTTTTATCTGGGCTTGGGACCGGCTGCTTGTAAACAAACAGGCGAAGTTACCTATTTTTTTATATATACGAAAAATATATATCTTGCTTGTAAAAATTTATTTTATATATATGGAAAAAAAGTATATTTTGTGAAAAAATTTATTCTTAAAACTTAAGAGAAGGAAAATAAAAAGAAATTACCTAATCATCCGGAAGTACTTCAATATCCGAGTCACTGCTCTTCCTATCATCAATCGGTTTATCTTGCTCGCGGTATTTCGCATCAAGATAATCCTTCCAACATACACATAGCTCGAGCGACTCGGGGTTAAGACGACTCCTCCTGTCATCCAAAACCCTCCCGCTGGCTGAAAATGCCGACTCTGAAGCAACCGTGGAGGCTTGCACTGGCAGTACATCCCGTGCAATTTGGGATAAAGTTTTATACATGTTTTGATTTTGTTTCCAAAAATTTAACAAATTAAAATTAACCTGTTCTTGCATTGATAAATCAGAATAATGATCAGTATTTGCATATACACCAATCTCATTAAAAGAGGAAAAAGTAGACGAACCTGCCGAATTAGAAGTACCTTCACCTGGTAGTTGTCTTGCTACTAGATGTTCAAAGCCCTTAAGGTATGGCGCATAATACCTCTCAACAGTGGATGATGTAGCTCGCCCGCGCACGTCAGCAGAATTACGATAGAGGTTGAACAATTCCTCAAACCTCTTGCTCACTTTTGCTGTGAGTGCGGTTGTCTCCTCTGCTGTGTAGCACATTAATTTCGATATCTCTTGTATCGAGGCGTTCACGCCATGCAACTTTAACCTAGGATCTAAACAAGTAGCCACAGCAAAAATAACAGGCAGTCTACTCCAATATTTATTAAACTTTTTATCCATCACTTTTACTATTTCCTTAAAGGGTCCTATATATCTCCATTTTGTTAACATTGTAGCCATCTTGAGAATTTCTATTACAGCGAGAGGAGAGGTGGGATAGTACGTACCAGACAATAAATTGGTAGACGTGTAGAATACCTCCAAAAATTCAGCTAGGTATGTGGCCATCTGCCATTCCTCTTGAGTTGGCAAGCCGGCTGGGAACTGGGTTAGTAGAAAATGCGTATAGACTTCTCGGTATGCCAGAATGTGTAAAAGCATATGGTATGTAGAGTTCCACCTGTGGACCACATCTGTAACTGCTCTCCTGCGAGGCATATTATATTCAACACACAACGTTTTAAATTGTTGTGTTCTCGGACTCGAGCTATTAACATACGCTGTCATACCCCTCATTTTGACAAGAATATCTCCTGCAGCAGCTAAACCATCTTGAACAATTAAATTAATTATATGACAAACACAACGAACATGAAATAATTCACCAGAAAGTACAGGTTTGAGGCTCTCCTTTAAAGCATCAACAGCAGCTGTATTGTTAGAAGCATTATCAAAACTAATACTCATAATCTTATCCTTTAATTTAAATGTGGTACATGCTTTTAATATAAGAGTAGCAATGTTCATTCCATCATGCGGAAAAGGAAAGAGCTCGAAAGCGATGATTCTCTTGTGCATAACCCAATCTGCATCAATCCAATGAGCGGTCACACAAGAATAACTAACAAAAGTAAATGGAGATTGCCAAATATCAGAAGTAAGACTAACTTTACCGTCAAATTTATCGAAATAATCGATAAGGCGTGCTTTAGCAGCATTGTACTGTCGGAGTGCATCGGATCTAGTTGTGTTTCTATGAACCTTTTTGTACAAAGGTTGAACGTATGTGTTCATATATCTAGAGTGCTTAGGATTATCGGCAAAAGAAAAGGCTTGTTCATCGTGAATAACAAATTCAGCGAGACCGTCTCTTTGCTCTCGCTGATTATAAACAAATAACTTACCGTCAAAAGATAACTGCGTTTGGGTAGGTTCGACGTGGCCTTGTCGAGGTGCACACAGAGGGTAATGCCTGTTAAGATGTCCATTACCACTACCAGACGAAAATAATTTAGCACAGTACTTACATCGAGCTTTTCGGATGCCGTCCACCGTAACTACATCGAAATGATTCCAACACTCGGCTTTCTTTTTTTTCCCCTTTTGGACTTCTGGCTCATTACCGGAGGCATTGCTCGGCCCTTCTTCATCATGACCAGGCATAGGGTTGAGATTATGCCACGGAGTAGTAGCTTCGCCAACCGAGCTGCGTCCTTGACTATAATGCGGGGGGTCTTCATCAGGCGTGTATTCAAAATCTGGAATGTTTTGATTGAACTCCCAATTGGCTTGGGTATCTATCATACAGCCTGTACTCATTCGTCCAGGAACGAATGGTTGTGTTGGTGCTTGGATTGGTGTTTGTGATGGCCGTGGCGCTGGCGCTTGTGCTTGCGATGATGATGATGTTTTTCGTGATGATGATCCACGCCTCAGTTTCTTCAATAATCCAGCCATATTTCACGCTAAACTTTTTTACTAGATTGGAAATCAAAATTCGTAAGAGTAACTAAATACACAAGTATAAGAGTAGTAATAAGAAATAACAATTAAAAGAATGAACGAGTAACAATATTAATCACTGAGGATAATTCTGATCCAATTGGAGAGAGTTAGTAATTAAAAAGCATTTAGTAATAGTAATTAATAAATAAAAATTCACTAATTACTAATTACTAGACAAAAGAATTAGAGAGTAACAAATTAATAAGAGTAGTAGTTAGTAATTAAAATTTAGCAAGAGTAGTAATTAATAAACAAGAGTACTAATTAGTAAATACTAGTAGTAATTAGCAAGAGTAGTAATTGGAGAGGGAAATAGTAGCAAAGCTTGTAGAAATATAGAATGTTTAGATAAGAGAGAGTAAGAAGATTGGTGTGAAAAATTAGAGAGAAATGGTGTGAATTTATAGATTTTAGAAACTTCACAAAAGACCAAAATACCCCTAAAAACTATCCGTTTATAGTTGTTGGGGAGGGTAAGAGTGTAAAAACCTTTAAAGGAGTTGGAAAAATTAAGTTAGACTAAAATACCCCCCAAACTAGCCGTTATATTGCTGTTGGGGGGGTAAAAGTGGAATTTTGGGGAAATATATCCGTTGGAGGAAAAGGGGGGGAAAAACAAAAAATTCAAACAGGTGGGGTGGGGCCAAAACCGAGCCCCGAACCGGGCCAGGGCCGGGCCAGAACCGGGCCGGAACCGGGCCGGGCCTGGCCCGGGCTTTCCCCCCAGATTTTTCGGCCTGGTCCAAGCCCAGGCCCTAAGCCCCTTTCCTCCGGGCCAGCCCTGTTCATGAACGGGCCGGGCCGGCCCGGGCTTTTTTCGGGCTGTGTCGGGCCGGGCCGCGGGCCGCCCGGCCCGTTTGACATCTCTATGATTACTATGAAACATGTATGGTTAACTTGAAGATCCTGGGGCCATATGAATAGTGGCAGAATTAGCAGTCTTCTCAAAAAATATACTTCAGAACCACTCCATCCCCTCCATCTCCCCCCCCCCCCCCCCAACCCCACACACACACACACACACAAAAAGAAGAGGAACCAAGGAAGCTTCCTTCTGGTAACCCGAATTAACTTTCAGACAATCATCAGATCCATGTAGGAAACTAGAAAGCCAGAAAGTGTGCAGTAGCAGCCAAAATTTGTTCTTCATTTTCTGTCACTAATCAGGCCTACATTGTAGACACAGTAAAGCCGACTTAAGTGAGCCAATCATATAATGAAGCAAAAAACGGTCAAGAAGCAAGAGATTGCAAGATCATTCTAAACAGTTTCCATCCAAACTCGAATGCAGAAATGGGAGTTCACTTATTCTTCTGGTGCGACTAAAACGCATTGAAGATCTTGCTCTTGTAAAGACTGGCAAACCTCAATATCTGTGTTTCAAACCCTTTAAGACTTCTTCTCCCTAACAATCCTTAACAGGTGAGGGAATCGACTGTGTTTCGTAACCCAAAGTCTGAAGTTCTAAGAAACCGACAGTCAACAGCATGAAAAGAGGCATTACCCCGTTTCCAAAGGCCATTAAAAAACGAGTAGATCCCTTATAGGATGTGCAACGGCAAGCAGATCTTTGACTGATAGGTAAAGCAAACATAAAGCGTCAATTTCCAGTCCTTGTGTTTTGCGTTGCTGTTAGTCGAGAAATCAAGAGTGTCAAAGTAAAATCAACCAAAACTAATGTTCATGCATTTAGTTAACAGACTGATACGTGTATGTTTTATACAGTTTCCTGTTGCATGGGTGCATACTCTCCTTGGCGACTAGATCGTTGGATTTGCATGCTGCATATAGGCCCTCAAACATCACAAATCCCGAATACTCGAAGAACAAACATGATTCTTCTCTATTTCCCCAGATAAATCTCACTCCGGAGATACGAACTATATCGTTGCTAGAAATCATATTGTCTATAAATTCCATAAAAACGTCGTCGGAACGGCATCGTAACCTCTTATATCGTATTGTTTGGGCTTCAAACTGGGGGGATATTTTGTGTAAGGCGTGTGATTTGTGTTGAAAAAGAGATGTGATGCATTTCGACCGGCGAAAGAAAGATCCGTTCTTCTCTACCGCCGAAGAAGTCCAGTAATCCGCTGACAAGTGCGTATTAATTTTGTTTTTTTTTTGCAGGCTTTGGTCTAGGTTTTTTATGCATCAAACTATGTTAAGTGGAAACAACTACAGCAAGATGGCACTCCTCTCAATAATTGATCATGGACGATTATGGGAGATTTAAATGTGGTTAGATATGCTAATTAATGACAAGAATGAAGGAATTGGCAAAAATAGTAGGGACGTGACTGAGTTTAATCATTATATTCAAAGCCTTCGCCTTGAAGATATGACTATTAGTGGACTCTTCTACACTTGGTGCAACAAGAGCAAAGCTGATTTAATTATGTGTAACAATTGACAGAGTTCTCTCCGATATTGTTAATAAATTGGGTCAATGGACCCATTATCCGCCCACTAACAGATAATGTGTATTTGTTAGTCTGGATAATTACAGTTAATTAGAGGATATTTATCTCCTAAGTGTTTGAGGTAAATACATCTTTATCTCCTAAGAGTTGGAGGTAAAGCCAGTCTCTAATTGTATCTCTATATAAAGGCTAGAGATATCCCAATAAATAAAGGAAGTCATAGCAATAATCCCTCTCTCTATAGCACTATCTCTAGAGCAATCACCAAGCTCTAGGATTTGGTTCGTGGACGAAGAACTCGACTCTAGTAGCCGTTTTCGTACCTGCGAAAAAGATCAAGCGTGTTGGAGGCTCGTAACAACAAGGATCCTACGTCGGAATTTTTCGGAGACTTCGTACGGTATGTTTTCGAACCCATTACGTGTTACGTGGTAGCACGATGAATGTTGTAATCGTTTCAACATTGGTATCAGAGCATGATTACTTGTTGATTCGCCTTTAACATGCTAGATTAAATAATGTGCATGTTACGATTTTTTCCGGATACATGAATGAGACCCATTATCAAAATTCGAAATTTATTGAGCATGTTTTTCTGAAAAATAATTAGATTTTTTTGTTCTCCTATGGTTGAGGATGAACTCCATAAAATTTCGTGATTTTTGGATGCATGATTTGTGAGAAATCACGATTTTATTTTTCAAGAAAACTGTGGTTTTTTCGAGTTTTGGGACTCAAATTCGGAGTATGATATTCTGTTTTTATCATGATCGGTTGGTACATAATTAATCTATGTTGTATAAGCTTTCCAACGATATATCATACGCATTATTTGGCTTAAAAACGAGAGAGATATGGCATCCCGAAGTTGGCATCGCGGCATGGTGGCGGCTTAAAAAATTAGGGTTTAATGAGGAAGATGAACAGTAAACCCACGCGCGCCGCGCTCAAGCCGAGCCGTACACGCGCCACACGCGCAAAGTCGCGCCGAAACCAGCCGTCACGCTCATCCATGCGCCAGTCGTGGCTGAGCCCAGGCGCGAAACGCGCCCACGCGCTCTCACGCGCCAGCAAGGCAGCTTCCACGAGCCCACGCGCTCCACGCGCGCGTGCCTACCACGCGCCTGCTCCAAGAATCAGCTGCGCTGTCCCACGCGCACGGCGGCGCGTGGAGGCGCGTGCAGACTGGTTTTTGGCAGGTGATCGTCACCGCCGGCGAGTGGAGTCTTGTCGTGCCTTCTGAAAATTTTCAATGGTGTTGAATTACCTTTATACCCTCTGTGTGTGTTTTGTTTAATTTTTAAACGACTTTTTCTATGGAAAATTAACTTTAAAATTTTGTTTTATACACACAGAATTTTTATTTAATTTCAGAGGGCATATTAAGGATAAATTTACTGTTTGCCAATTTTTTAGGATTTATCTCTCAGTTTTTGGTCATCTGTGAGTATTTTTGTGGTACTTTTGTGGTTCCCAAAAATACGAATAATGCGTAAATATTATTTTTTGCACTTCGTGAGTAGCAATAAATATTTTTGGAGAGTTATATGACATAGATAAATTATGTCTAATTTGTTACATGCTTGCCTTGATTTGTGTTATGGTTTAAATATACTTTTAAGGTATATTTGTTGGGTTTTTGGTAAATCCACACTTTTAAACCATTTATATTTTCAAGGCCCTTGTCGCCCGTTTTCCTTGGGAGGAGAATGTGGCCTATTCATCCATTTTATTACCCTGTAACTTCTTATTTGAGTATGCTAGTTTTAGGTTAAATGGATGGATATTAGATTGGCATTCTAAAGAAACTTATGTTTAATGTGTTTACTTTTGTTTTAAGAAAATTCTTTTGAGAATAATGTGTTGTGCGGCATCTCCATTTGTTTTATTGGAGTAGTTTGTAGTAGGATTCTCAAAGATGTTGTATTCTGCTATTTCCCTGTATATTTCGAGAAAGCCTTGTACGGGGATGTAATTTCGCACGCACATTATTCAAACCAGAATTTTCTTAGCATAAGTTATTAGAATGCCAATAGGGCTCAATGGAGTCCTTGCAAATTTAATTGCATGGTGCAATTTTATATTGTTCTAAATTATCATGTGGATGATTTATTATATTGTGGCTTATATGATGATGAAATTTATTGCGAAAAATTACTTGAAAAATATTTTTCCCAACTCACATACATGGGAGATGATTACGAGCTTAGCAGATTTTCGATTTCATGATGTGAGGAAGGATTATGTTTTTCATTTGAATTTTTTGAAATAAAAATAAGGATGTATAATTAATGTCTTTTCCTTGCGCAATCTAATGTAGTGAATATAATGGCCACCAAAAATGTCATAGCTGATCTCGTTAAGGGTGAGAAACTTAACGGAGATAATTATGACGTTTGGCACAAAAAGATGAAATTCATGCTGAACGAACAAGAGCTCGAGGAGCACTTGACCAAGGAGATGGTCGCGCCAACTGAGGCGCAACCCCTAAGAGACCACACTGCCTACCAGAAATGGAATCAGAAAGATCGTAGTGCGCGCTACACCTTGTTGAGCAGCTTGCAAAATGATCTAATTGGGCAGTATGATGAACTTCCAACTTGCAAAGCTTTATGGGATCAGCTCAAGTTTTCTTTTGGTGGAACCTCAACTACGCGGCTTCGTAGCCTTGTGATTAAGTTTGAGGAGTACACAAAAGACCCTAAACATACCATGAGTGAACATCTAAGGATGATGTCCAATATGATTGGTAAGCTAAGGGATGCTGGCCATGCGCTCACAGATGAGCAGCAAGTCAGAGCTGTCATAAGGTCCCTTCCTGCCTCGTGGGCCAATATGAAACAGATATTGACCCACAGTGAAAACATCAAGAACTTTTCTGATGTTTCACAGCATGTCATCCTTGAGGACGAGACTCGAGATACTGACAAGACCCTTGCTTATGTCGCCCAAGGGGGATCGCGCAATGCAAATGGCAAGCGCGAAAGACAAAGTAAGAAAGGTAAGAAAGGCGAGGCTAGCACTTCTGCGCCAAAGGAAGGAAAAATGAAGAAACGCAAGAGAGGAAAACGTGGTGGGAAAAAGGATCTGTCTAAAGTTAAATGCTTCAACTGTCAACAGAAAGGACACTTCGCTCGTGATTGCACTGAGCCGAAGAAGGTACTTTCAGAATCTCTCTCTCAGTTATATGTTTCCTCACATGTGATGGTTGCTCATTCCCAACCTGTGTGGTTTGTGGATACAGGTGCAACAAAACATGTAGCACGTGATCGAGAGGGGTTCGTAGATTATCACCGGATTCCAGCGGGTAGCAAACATATCTTCATGGGAAACAATAGTTCCGAAGAGGTGCTAGGGGTTGGTTCTTACCAGCTCAAGTTGCGCACTGGGCGCACATTGATTCTAGAGGATGTGCGATATGCACCCACAGTTCGGCTTAATCTACTTTCAGTTACTGCTTTATTAGACAGTGGTTTTTCCTTTATTTTTAGGGGTAATAAGTTGGACATTTTTTTGGATGATGTTTTGTTCGGACATGGTTTTCGCATGGATAGTCTTTTTCAATTGGATTTAATTGATTCTCAGTCTTCTTATTCTTATGTGGTGAATGATAATATTGTGAATGATTCTACCACCTGGCATGCAAGACTGGGCCACATAGGCCAAGATAGAATGACTCGTTTGGCTAGAGAAGGCCTTTTAGGCCCACTCGCAAAAGTCAATCTACAAACTTGTGAGGCTTGTTTGGCCGGTAAAGCATGCAGGAAGCCTTTTGGAAAGGCTGTGAGAGCAACTCAACCACTTGAGCTAGTTCACTCTGATATATGCGGACCTATGAGTGTAAAGGCACGCCATGGCGCCTCTTATTTCCTTACACTGATAGACGATTATACGCGATATGGTTATGTGTATCTGATATCTCACCGCTACGAAGCTTTGGACTGTTTCAAACGCTTTGTAGCTGAGGTTGAGAATCAGAAAGAGAAGAATTTAAAAACTCTTCGCACTGACCGAGGACGCGAATATTTGTCAGATCACTTCAAGAAGTTTTGTGAGGAAAAGGGATACGCAGGCAACTTACTATTCCTAATACTCCACAACAAAATGGTGTTGCGGAAAGAAGGAATAGAACATTGTTAGACATGGTTAGGTCTATGATGGCGCAAGCAAACCTTCCTATATCTTTTTGGGGGGATGCTCTTTTGACTGCAGCCTATATACTTAATCGAGTGCCTTCACAGTCAGTCAAATCCACCCCTTATGAGCTTTGGAATGGCCAAAAGCCAAATTTGGATAACTTGCGCCCATGGGGCTCAGCAGGTTATGTTCACAGTACTTCTCATAAGTATGGGAAACTAGGGCCTAGAGCAAAGAAGAGTATCTTCTTGAGGTATTCTGAAAACTCTAAAGGCTATGTGATGTATGGTGAACATCCAAATGGTGGAAGGACTGAAATAGAGTCTCGTGATGTCGATTTCATAGAGAGTGATTTTCCTAGCATTGGAGATGCGAGTAAGAATCTTGACCTCTATGAGTTAGAGGAAGTTGAAGCCACTTTACCATCTTCAAGCGAAGGTGGGGAATTAGTTCCTCATCCGGTTGTCGCTGAAGATAGTGTAAGTGACCTTCAACCTAGTGGGAGTATCCCAGACAGTGGGAGCACACCACAAGGACCATTAGGTCAACAAGATTCTCAACTGCGTAGAGGTGCACGAGGAAGAGTTCCACGTCGTCGTTTTGAGATTGACGGAGAAATTCTTATGTGCACTCCAAATGATGAAGACGAGCCTACTTCTGTGGAAGAAGCCTTATCTTCATCTGCTAGAAATGAGTGGATGGCTGCAATGAAGGATGAGTTAAGCTCAATGGAAAAGAATCGAGTCTGGGAGTTGATTGACCTTCCGCCAGGGCGCAAGACTATTGGAAACAAGTGGGTTTTTAAAGTCAAGCGCAAGGTAGATGGGTTAATCGACAAGTATAAGGCACGTCTTGTGGCGAAAGGCTATACCCAACTGCGGGGTGTGGACTATGAAGATACTTTCTCCCCAGTGGTGAGATTTGCTTCAATTCGCCTGATCCTAGCTATTGTCGCCCAGCAGGATTTAGAACTTTTTCATATGGATGTTAAGACTGCGTTTCTCAATGGAGAACTAGACGAAGAGATTTATATGGCTCAACCCGAGGGTTTTGAAGTCAAAGGACATGAGCGCAAAGTTTGCCGTCTCAAACGTTCTATATATGGTCTCAAACAATCGTCTAGGCAGTGGTACTTTAGGTTTCATCATGCCATTACCTCTATAGGTTTTGAAATGATTGAACAAGACCATTGCGTTTACGTAAAACGATCCAAGAAAAATATTCTAATCCTTTCTTTGTATGTGGATGACATTCTTTTAGCTGGGAATGACATGAGTTCCATTGTCGCCACTAAGCAGTGGCTGTCCTCAACTTTTGAGATGAAGGACATGGGAGAAGCTAATTATGTGCTCGGGGTTAAAATCATACGTGATCGTCCAAAGAGACTTCTCGGTTTGTCTCAAGAGACATATATCAAGAAGGTCATTGAACGATTTCGTATGCATAACTCAAAACCCATAGACACTCCAATGGACAAGGCGTGTACTTTAACAACAGACCAATGCCCAAAGAATGATGAGGAAAAGAATCGGATGTCCAAAGTGCCTTACGCGGCTGCAGTTGGGAGTCTGATGTACGCTATGTTGTGTACGCGTCCAGACATCTGCTATGCCGTTGGAATGGTGAGTCGTTATCAGAGTAATCCTGGACCCGCTCATTGGAATGCGGTGAAGAGGATTCTTCGATACC